>JANHFN010008310.1:0-12788 GCA_032468175.1 Toxicocalamus goodenoughensis
AAATGCAAAAAAGGAAACATTTCTCCTTTTGTTTTGTTTTTAGTTTGTTCTCCTAGACCAGTGAAAACGGAGCTCGGGTGACTGCACATGTCCCCACTGAGCCCCATTTTCACTGGCAGAGGCACCGCGGGCTGGTCCTTTGTTGTTTCCAGGGTAGCCCTGAGGACCAGATCTAAGCACCCCCACGGGTAGGATCCGGCTTGAGTTTGACACCCCTGCCTTAAAGAATCTGTCTCTTTCTCCTGGGCCAACCTGTAATTCCAGGAAAATAGGCCCTGAACACAATTCATGCTTCAAAGCAGGCAACTGCATGTACTGCATAACACTATCATTCCAACAGAAGAAAATATTTGTAACTCTGGGAGGAACTGTTCTTGGTGCTCTTTGAACTTGAATTTTCAGTCAGTTGTTATTCTAAATATACTTTATTTTCCTTCTAAAATTCACCAGCAGAGTAAGTGCTCTAAAGAAGCAGCATAAAATGAAAGACTGCATCCTGAATTGGCAGCAGTATTTCATACTAGCAAAAACTAAAACCAAAATATCTGTTTCCCCTGATATTAAAAAGGTGGCTTTCTGTAACTCTGCAGGTCTTCAAGTAGATTTTTATTGCATCATAAAAATAGGACAAAGTTCAGAATTTAAAAATACAAACGGTGTAAGAGAAAAACAATTGACGTGTCAAAAGGAGCAGTTGCTAATTCTGTTTCAGGGCTATCTCTGTTGCCCTCTGTGGCTAATCAAAAGATGTTTATCTTCTCCAAAAGAAGATAAGGAGAGAGAAGATTTAAAAAAAAGAAACAGAAAAATTAATAAGTTGGGAAGAGCTTAGTAAGTTTAAAAGACGCCTGAAGATGATTCTATAAACTTATGTTAGCATCCACCATCGGAAGAAGAAAAAGCATAGAAACAATGATAACACCATTGTATTCATGGAAATTAAAAAGCAAAATTAAGTTTAAGGAAGTTAGAAATCCAAGTGACTGTATCAAACAAGAAGAGACCCTTACATTGTCCAAAACAGACACTTACTTGTGCAATAAAACTGTTTCTTCTCTAAAATGTGGCAATTCTATCAGCAGGAGTATGTTGTTATTATTATTGATTTGAGTTGCATTTATTATTTTTATTTATTAAATTTATATGCTGCCCATCTCGAAGTTTATCTGGCCTTTATTATTATTTACAAATAATTCAGGGCAGCAAAAATACATAATATTCTTTCTTTTTCCTAGTTTCACAACAACAACAAACCTGTGCGATGGAGTGGGCTGAGAGAGAGAGACAGGCCCAAAGTCATTCAAGCCAGTTTTTCATGCCTAAGATGGAACTACAACTCAGGGTCTCCTGGTTGCTTTTTTTTTCATTAGGGGAAGGGGCTCCCACATGAGAAACACCCTTTCTTCTATTCTCCACCATTCAGTTGTAACCCAAGAAGCTTCTTGAATGAGAACCAAAATGTTTTCAAGGGAAAAAACCAAGAAAGTCCAATTGCCTTTTGAAAAGCACCTCTGGTCAGTTAGAAGGAGACCAGCTTGGAATAAAACCAGGAAAGACAGTTGCACAGAATGCCTTACCATTTGGAAAAGATCCTACGGCAGCAGAAGGAACTCCAGCATAAATGCCACAGAAGCCACCAGCCTTTTTCAATCCTTGGGGACTCTGCAGTCTAGTTTTGATTGTATCCAAAGGAAATAATGTCAGGTCCACACACACACCAGCCAGCCCGCCAGCCTTCACAAAATAAACAAGCAAGAAAAAAAAACATCCTTAATATTAACAAAACAACAACAACAGTGATTTGTCAGCGGTGAAGAACACATACTAGATCAGCCTTTGATACGGATGGTTCAGTACTTCAGTTCCTACTCTGTTCTGAGCCACTAAGTAATTCCACATCCCCATTTTTAAAATAGGAATTAAACAGACAATTTTTCAAACAAAACAAAAATTAAGAAGAATGATTATTAATGCTAGAGAATGAAAGTTTAATTAATATGTTTAACTTGAAGCTATCCAGAATTATTACTGTCCCACTCTGATAGCAATAGCAACAGCACTTAGACTTATATACTGCTTTACAGTGCTTTACAACCCTCTCTAAGCGGTTTACAGAGTCAGCATATTGCCCCCAACAATCTGGGTCCTCATTTTACCCACCCCAGAAGGATGGAAGGCTGAGACAATCCTGAGCCTGGTGAAATCTGAACTGCCAAATTGCAGGCAGCCAGCAGGCAGCAGAAGTAGCCTGCAGTACTGCATTCTAACCACTGTACCACCATGGCTCATGATCTGTCTAAAAGGGGGTTTAACAATAAAAATAACAAAACATACAAACAAATTAAAAATACTGTCCAATATGATACAACAGGACATGTGGAAACAACACTCCAGAGGTAAGTACTTATACTGAATATTTGAAAATAAAATAAATGAAAGTTATAAATATAAATAGTGTCATTTGGGAAGAAAAATAATTAACTTGACATTCTATCATTACTTTATTTGGACTTAATTGTTCTTCTCTAGGCTGGGTAAAATGACAGAAGCAAATCAGCTATTCCAATATTGATGGTAAAATCCAGAAAAGCTCATTACACTATGCAAACATAATGTCAACATGATGTGTCATTAGCACAAGAAACAGTTCTGAAATATAAATATGCAGCACTAACAACCATAAGACATGATCAGAAAGCTAACATTGATTCACTGACAAAATTGTGCTAAACCTAAATTATAAAGTCTTTACTGACTGCTTCTGTCTCAGCTGAGACAGAGGAGAGATTAAGGGACAAAAAGTGTAACTTCCATAAAGTGGGTGGGTGGAAAGCGTCAGATTAAAGACACAGGGTTTAAATGCTTTTGTACTGCAGAGGTAATATTTTATAATAACTACCATGTGTAATTTGCAAGATTTTTCACTTTTTTGAAACAAGAAATCTTAAATCCCTGTAGATTCTCAATCATCCATGGTTGTCCCAACGGTGCTTTTCCGAAAAGTAATTGGACTTTCTTAGTTTATTTATTTATAAAATAAAATTTATTGGCCACCCATCTCACCACAGAGTAACTCTGGGTAGTTTACAAACATTTTGCTTCTAATCCAAGAAGGGAACGTGGGGAATGGAAGGATTTATATTTTTGCAGTCATCTGCAGCGTGCTAATTCCCAGAAAATCAAGTGGCCTTTTGGAAAAGTACCTTTAGTCTTAAATTTGAAAATTGATTTAATTACCAAGCGTAGCTCAAGTTTCTCCATTTAGTATAAAAAACTCATTCAGCATGAATCATCTACCACACACAACCCAAAATGTTAACTTCAGCTGCCAGCAAACAAGAGCTGCCAAATACTTTTGTCTTTTTTTTGTTTTTAATTTTTATATTATTTCATGTTCATCTTTTCCTTATGTGAAAATCTTTAATATTTATTTAAAAAAAGATTGATGACTTAGAAAATCCTTAAATCAATTAATATCAGTAACAAAATCACAAAACAGGTCCCAACATCCATATTAAATGGTCACACTAACTTTAGAAGTGCCATTTAATTAAAAATTCTGCATAAGAGCACAACTTTGAATTCCTTCCTGAATGCAGTACCAACCAAGCATAAATTGAAAAATTTATGGTATTCCAAAATTGGTATTCCTCCGCAAATTTCCAGCAGTGGAGAAACTCTCAATATCCTATCTGGGGACAAACATAAGTCGATGGATGAATTCTGAAAGAAGCAGTTCTACAAATGTGTAGGACAATGAAACAATATGACAAATTAAGACAAACATTCTGAATTATGTTCAGAAAGTTACAGGGAGCAGGGGACCCAAAATGGATAATATAGCTTTTAGGTGCCATTATCATTACTTTCTATATCAACTCAGCTTCTGAGTTGTCTTCAAAGGCAACCTCAAGCATAGAGCACTGCAGAAGTTAATCTTAGAAGTAAGTATCTGCTATTCAATAGCCCAAATTGGGCAAAACACCCACAAGCATTTGCCTATCTAGCAGTAAGTCTAGAGGAGTCTCAAGTACAAATAGCAATAGCAATAGTACTTAGACTTATGTACCGTTTCACAGCGCTTTATAGCCCTCTCTAAGCAGTTTACAGTCAGCAGAAGTAGCCTGCAGAACTGCATTCTAACCACTGCACCACCTCGGCTCTTAATGAAGATTTGTTTCCCATCCAGAGTTATAACAAAGGCAAAGCACCTCTGCTTATTGGAATTAAACTCAGTTGTTTTCCATCCAGTCCTTGCAGAATCCAGACCATTGGCTCAACGCTTCTATTATACCATCTACCTGGGATGGGTATCATCAATAACCCAATGACACCTCAAAATAATCCAATATCTTGATGGATGACAGCCCAGACTAATTCAGGAAATTCTCACAGAAAGGCGCAAAGGATTTATCAAAGAAAAATGAAAAAGCACCAAGCAACTGTCATTAATTTTAGTTCAGATAGAATTAGTTTGCCTTGTATTGTTGGGTTCTTTCACAGCAGAAGTCAAGGATGGTCATCTTCAGCCATGATATCTCATTCAAAAAGTGCTCACTAGTTTCAGTTAAAATTTTAATCAATAAGTTAATTACTCTTTTAATCTGCTTGGCTATTTTGCATGCATTGATTTCACTACCTGCTATCCTTTTAGCTCTTTCTCCATCAGGATTCTTATCTGGAGCAAGTGATTAAGAGAAGAAAAAGAAAATTGATCTGGTTTTAATCTAGCCATCTGGCAAAAGCATGAATCAAAAGTCACTAATTGGTTCTTTGGATTTGAAACTTTTGTATCTTATACGTAATTTAAATTCATGAAGTAGCTAATGTGGAGCATCTGCCAGAGAGTACAAATACCTAGATGCCTATTTTAACTGTGGAAAACAATAATGATTTTTGGACAGCAAAGGAACATTGATACCCTTTCTGGAACTACTTTTATACTTCTAAAAGTGAGAAATAGAAAGCTTTGCACAGAATTTGATTTTTTTTATGCCATTTCATTACTTTTGGACAGCCTGAGACAGTTTTTAGACATCCAAATACCTGGAAAAAGGTTTAATATGTTCATATTCTTTTGAACAATATGCTGACTACATGAAAACTGACAAAACAGATTCTTCTTAATGAAGGAATAAATTTACCATGGTTAATCTATTTGTAAACAACCAGAAAAGTAAAAAGCCATCATACAAAAGGAGGAACTTTGAAAAAGATAACAGAATTTAAAATACCTACAAAGAATTAAAATAATTCTTTAAGACACATAATTACAAATTGCTAATTAAACATGATATGGAGACAGAGCAAATAATAAACTATATGATTAAAGGCGTGCAAAATGTCAAAAAAGCAATAGTCACAGATCAAGGGAAGAAGTCAATAACATTTATACCAAGCTATATAGTCTTAGGGAAAATTTGGTCAAAATGAAACATGGTATATAACTCTGTTAACAACTGTTAGGATAGATAAATCAGCCTCCCAGAGTCACATGGTTGAGTTGGGTGGATATAGAAATCAACCAACCAATCAATCAAATAAATAAATTGACAAGAAATGTTAGAAATGCCACAACAAAAAAGAATGCTTTATCATATGTAGTGGTTAATGTAAAAATCCTCAAAAGTATTGGAAAGAAATGCCCTAAAGTTCAGAAATTAAAACTGATTTAAAACCACAAATATTTTTAGCAAATGTGATCTAAGACAAAACAAATGAAAGGCATCATCAGACTTACTGTTAACATACAGAAACATATGGCTCCATAGTCATTCAGTGGTTTGCAGTATTGATTAAAATAGAGCAACTATGAATAACAGTTATGAATCATGGCTCCAATTTATTGATACTTGTGATGTGCAAATACAGTACATTTCTTGTATATTTTGGGGTTTTTTTCTTCTATAACTTTATATAGTCTACTTTAGTTTTTTGTATTTGATTATGTGTCATCAAATGGCTGTCAACTCTTAACAACTTCATAGATTCTCCATGATGATATGTCTGTAACCTAATCTTTAAGGTCTTCCAACAATACAACAGCAGGGATCATAGATATGGCTGACCTCTGGATTCAAAGATGATACATTATTGTGCAATTAATGCGTTGACACTGGGCAGCCCTGCGGTTAAGTTACCCCAGTGTCCATACATGAACTACACAACAATATATCATCTTTGAACCCAAAGGTTGACCATATTCCTGCTGTTGTCTTGTTGGAAGACTTTAAAGATTAGGACATTAAAGATTAGAAAGCACAAATGAGGGTGCTAAAAGTTCATTATTATAATAACTGTGGGTATTATTTTTATAAGACTGAAACGCTACCTATTGCATGATCTTACACATATTTTCTTTCCAATATGCCTGCCATACCACAGTGAATTCAGATGCATTTATTTTTAAACAATATGCAAGTAATATCATACCATAAGCCTCTAAGTGGATAAATCCATTAAATCTTCAGTGCCTTCTAAGCACAATAATATGCAGAAGGCTGAATAGTGGGCATATTCAATTAATTACAGTTTTCATTAGAACTTCACATACAATTCATCAGGAGGGAACTAAATTATTATTACTGATACATGATGTGTTTGTTATCTGTTTACAACAAAGATATATTCTAATCAAACTTAACTTCAGATGATTACAAAGGCACACATGGAAGTTTTCTTTGCAATAGTACAGTCATGTCATTGGGTTTTTTTTTCAACATTCTTTTTAGCAATTCCAAATCCTTAAAATAACTTGATGGTGTCCTATCAAAATGCTAATCAGGATTCATAGTATTTAGCTTTTGACCCCAGACAATGCTGCCATCTGCTGAACCTATCATATTTGATATGATGCAAGAATTATTTCTGAACTGCTTTTGTGCAAGAAGATAGCTACCAGCAGCATAATTAGGAAACTTGTTCAATGTCAAAAAGCTCTGTGTCAAAAAGAAACTCACAGTTCATTCTAAATCCAGTAATTCAAAATTAACGTGGTCCCTTCATAGTATGTATAGAATATGCATGTTTTTAGCCCTTGTTTTCACTAAGCTACCAGATCTGAGCTGCAAAAAAACCGGATGACACCAGATGACAGCAAAAAAGACTCCCACTGGGGAGTTCACATTTTTGCTCCATTCCTTTCCACCTTGCCTTTGCATATGTACCTTTTAATCCTTTTTAACCGTGAAGGTGTCAGCAAAATGCCCCGCACACCATTTGGGGAATCTATGCAAAATCAGCCGTTCGTGGAGGCTTCAAAAGAGTTTAGCAGGCACAGGGCTATGCAGTTTAAAACTCATAATTAAAAGATCTCGTCTTCAAAGCCTTTTTAGGGGTTTTTCCTACTGGATCTTCCACCGATAACCAAGTTAGTGCGGACTGTAAGTCTCCTTCACTCACCACAAGGGAGACCAAGAAATCCCCACGATCCATGCGTGCTCAGAAAACCATGGAGACGCGGCACTACATTGCCACCTTGCTTCCCGTGGGCGCAGCCATATTGGAAGGCCGCCCCGCCTCTCTTAATATCATGTGAACAGTTGCGGCTCCGAAACGCTGGCAGGTTTTTTTTCCAGGAGCGCATGCGCGCTGCCGACAAGTACTTAACCTTTCGCGTGTCTTTCATCGCTTCGTAATAGGTGTTGCTTCAGAAGTGCATTAGGGGCACGGCTATTGGGGAAGCGTGTGGAAATGCTCATATCGTGGCAATTGGAGATTTCTAAATATTGTATGAATATTCAGTTTTGCCTGTGCGCAACAGAAAGCGCGTTTTTCAAGTCTTTTTGCAGAGAAGAAATGCTATTTGTAAGGCAATGCAGAGGAAATTAAGCAAATTACCTCGCTCCCTTGTCCAAATCAGTTTTTCAGCAACTTTTTAAGATGTGTGGACTTCAACTCCCAGAATTCCTCAGCCTTTATTTAAGACTCCGAACATCTTAAAAGTTGCTGAGGTTGAGGAAACAAAAGAGATGGCAGCAAAGGGATACTGGTAAGCTGAGCAATTGTGCAGGTGTTTGCAGCCCATATATGGTAGCTGTACACTTCCATTTAGTGTTTCAAATTGCCAGCAATTATTTTTTTCCTTCAATAACACTGATGCTTCCAATTGGCTTGTTTTCTTTTATTCTTGATTATAAACATTTCCTAAGGTTAAAAAGCCAAACGCTTTCCCTATGTAAATAAAGATATATTGACAGCAGTGAAATAGTACATGGGAGATACAACGTTTAATTATAACACAAAGGGGAATTTGTTTTTCTTGCTTGAAGCTGATAAATGATATGTACTGAGTGCTGTGACTATAATCTTCAATTAATTTATGCTCAGTCCTACAAAAGCCCCCAACCCACAAACGGTGGAAACAGCTGTTAGAGGCTAGTTGCACAACCATCTGTGAGAGAAAACCCATAATTAGTTATGATTACAGTAGATGTTGGAGAGATGCATTTTCTAGAGCAGCAGCATTTTCAATACTTAGTCTTAACCCATATACAGCAGGTACCTCCTGGTAGGATCAACAAACTAAAATTACATGTTAGCACTTTTTCTGTTCCAGATAAGATATGCAGAGGGCAGAAAAGCAGTAAAAACAAGACACAAAAATTAAATGCATGAGAGAAGAAAATAAAATTGCCAATATCATTCTCCATGCTTCTTTGTAGCTTTTTATGTTTGCTTTAACTATATCCATGTGCTGCTTTATACACTGCCTTTTGCCCTCTAAATTTCTCACCTGTTTGTCAGCTTCCTCCAACCACAACTTGTCATATTAAAAAGAATGCATAGCTTCTTCAGAGAACAGTTCAATATTGTGAAAAGATCCTTCAGTCTAATGCTATGACACCATAAGGCAGGGAATACTGGTAGTAACAACCTAAATGAGTTAGAACACAGAACAACATCAAAATTACCCTTGGATGTTTTGTTTTTAAAATAAAGAGACTGAAACCTTGAAATAAATTTTGCAAGCTAGTAATAAACCTGTGAGGTTTATACAGGTAGTCCCGTGGTTACTATGGCATTTGGAACCAGGATTGCCATTGGTAAGCAAAGCAATCATAAAGCACAACATCACATGACCTCATCATTTAGTGATGGCAGTCCTGGTTTCCCTCATAAACTCAGGACCCCACAAGTTATTAAATGTCCCAGACAAAGAGTACAGTGGTGCCATGGGGACGTGGATACCATGGATAGACACTACGGAGTTGGGAAACCATCAGAACCTGCTCAAGTTGGGGGAGGCATAGGAAGGGCTGATGGAGGCTACACAGAGGTCAGAGGAGATCATGAGTGGATGGAGAGGAGCAGAAAGTCATAAACGGCAATCACATGACTGTAGCTCACTGTGACATCACAAGCCAGGCACCCAAGCCCCTGGACCACAATCATCTGTGGGGTTCTGTGACAGCTTGAATTTTGAGGATGTATCACAAGCCTACTTTTTTGCAACACTATAACTTTGAACATTCCCTGAATGAATGGACATAAACCAAGGACTACCTGTGGGGTGTACATTTATTCCCTGATGCCCAATGCTTTTAGAATTCTGGAAGTTGAAGTCTACATGTTTTAAAAGTTGCCAAGGTTGGACACTCCTGCATTACACATTCTGCTAAGGAAACGCCCAAAAAATATATAGGGAAGAAATATCCATGCTGGTTACATGTAGTTTATAATAAAGTACATGGATGCAGTTTAAAATATGGTTTAGGGTCAACAAGTTGTATTAAATAAGAAAGTATTTTGAGAAGAGCTTTGAAGGAAATGAGCATTTTCTACTTCTATGCTCTGAGGGCATTTATTTTATTTCCCTTTTATTTTAATTTAGTCAACAGACAATTTTGAATAATGCAGCAATAAAAAATAAAATCATTCACTTTTATATAGTGCATAATCAACAGAGTGACAAGCAGATCTTTCCATAATGGGAAGTTCCTCTGATCAAGTCTTTTTCAATTATCTGAACAGTCTTTTCATCTGAAGCTGATAGACAGCTGAAATTGGACTAAGATTTATTAACTTTGCTGAAGGATTTTCTCATATTTGCTTTGGCTGAATTATAAAAAAAATTATTTATAAACAGACTGGTTCAGAGAAATGAAATCTGCCATAGCTGCTGGCAGTGACTGATTTAGCAGCTAAATGATGACCATTAAAGAGATGGAATTTTGGAAGAAATTTCATACATGCAAAGAATCCCATTTATTCATGTGCATTGAGCAGAAATCAGACCTTGTAAACTTTGGTTAGTAAATCTATTTACATCACAGCTCTCTGTTAA
Source organism: Toxicocalamus goodenoughensis (assembly GCA_032468175.1). Classification (NCBI taxonomy): domain Eukaryota; kingdom Metazoa; phylum Chordata; class Lepidosauria; order Squamata; family Elapidae; genus Toxicocalamus; species Toxicocalamus goodenoughensis. The sequence goes on from JANHFN010008310.1 coordinate 10,286, forward strand.
CAATCTGAGGATGTTAGTATCCGAACATCAAACTCTGCTTTAATAGGTTCATCTTATTCAGAAAGAATTTATCTAGATATGTCTTATGTAAAATGTGTATCTAATTTCTAAGCCCACTACGGTTTCTTAGAAAGTGACAACAGGATAAAAGAGTTGGAAGGGAACCTGGAGGTCTTCTACTTAGCTTCCTCCAACCACAACTTCTCATACAGGGGTGGGATGCTACTGGTTCTGCCTGGTTCTATAGAACCGGTAGCTCTGAAAAACAGCAGACACAGTTCTGTGTTTGCTGCTGTTTGGCCCACCCACCCACCTGGGATCTTACCTGTCCTTTATTTCCTGCTTTTTCAACCTCAACTGCTTCGCGTGGCACAGCTGAGGTTGAAAAAGCAGGGGGGAAAGTGGCTTTTCAAATGCTGCCCACCTGCGTGTAGCGCTTCTCAGCTGCCCAGGCAGCAGAGCCTAAGGTTGTTTTACACACACACGTGCAAAATGTAGTCACCGAATGGATAGTAACACCAGTTGAATCCCACCCCTGGAGACCCTATGCCATTTCAGACAAAAGGTTGTCCACTCTCTTTTTAAAAACCTCCAGTGATGAAGCACCCACAACTTCTGAAGGCAAGCTATTCCATTGATTAAGTGTTCTGTCAGGAAATTTCTTCTTATTTCTAGGCTGATCCTCTCTTTGATTAGTTTCCACCCATTGCTTCTTGTTCTGTTCTTCTTCTTGTTGCTTTGGAGAATTTGGCCTCTTCTTTGTGGCAGTCAGTCCCTTAGATATGGGAATGCTGCTATCATGTCACCCCTAGTCCTTCTTTTCTTTAAGTTAGACATACACAATTCCTGCAGCCTCTTTTCATATGTTTTTAATGTCCAGTCCCTTAATAAATTTGTGTTGCTCTTCTCTGTACTCTTTCTAGAGTCTCAAAAGCTGCAAACTGTTTGAAAGATGAACATTCAATTTTGCTTATATGATGGTTATCACCATTATCAAACCAACCCCGCCCCTCCAACCCCCCAAAAAACTCTAGTTAGAAGAGTGGGAACTTTGATTGAATTGTTGTGTCTTTTCGACAAGGTTGAGTTGAATAAAGATACGAGGATTAGAATATTAACCTTGCATTTACACTACATATGTCTGCACAAAGCTGGTATAAAAAAATTAGTTGCAACAACAAGATGAAAACACCATTTTATTTATTTATTTATTTAATTCATATGCCATTAGGGTTCTGACGAAAGCAAGATTAGGCTGTCATTTCACAAAATCTGCCCTTTTGTATGTGCCACAAGGCTACGTTTAAGTATGGGGAAAGAGTCTAATTACCACTAAACTCCCAACCAATATTTTTCTGAGATTATGTTATTTCATGGATTTAGTGATGCTCCTCAATTCAGAATGAACTCTTCTGTTGGACTAATTCGCATGCACTGAGCAGACCATGGCTACAAATTTAAAATAAATATTTTAATTGGTTATGTTTTTATAAATGCAAATCTCAATTAAAAAGTTGAGTACAACTTTTTTTGTACTCAAAATAATATGCAGATAGAAAATTGCTACTATCCTACTTTTATATGGTAATGATCTTTTATGCTGACACGAGATTCAGAAATGTTGATTAAAACCAATAGTGGAAATCCATCCTTTACTACCATAGTGTAGTATATGCATTTAATAACTCTGGTCAAGGAGTACTATTGACTGATGATCAGGGAACTGCTTTTGTTTATAAAATCATCTTGCAAAGCATCTTTGGGGGGAGGGAGGATAGCTGGTGAAAAGTAAGAAGAGTAGAGTGATTTGGCTAAAGTGCTAATTGTGGTAAATATAATCCAAACAGATGGGAGAAAACAGCCATATAGTCAGCTAATGGCTCCTCCAAGCATTTGACAGTAGAAACACCTGTTTCAGAACTCATAAAGAAAAAAATGATTAGTGAATAGGTCATGTTTTCATAATTAGAAAAGATCTGGGGTTCTACAGCTTATTATCTCTGTTTGAGATTTCTTTCCTGGATGCCTGGTTAATCTGAGACTAATTTCCCAAGTATTAGGTAGGCTTCTGTCCACTAACTTGAGCTCTGAGACAAAATTTAAGATAAAAACTGCTAATGGATAACTGAAACAATAAAATACATTTCCTGAGATGAAGTCCTCCAAGGACAGATATGGAGAAAGGTTTGGTCTTGATGGATGAGATCCAACTTCAAAATCCCTTTCTTGGCTACCTTAACATCTCTATACTCTAGTTGCTGCTTCTCTAGTGTACATTGAGAGGTGAAATAATTCCAGAGATGTATTGGGGTATGTCAAGAAAGGTGTTTTTTATTTTAAAAAAAAAATATGCTGCCAACCTAGTAGCACAACTATATCCATTCTGAAATTATACAGATTTTTTTCTTTTCTTGCATGAAAATTACATTTGATTGTTGATTGTACCCTATGACTATCATTAAGTGTTGTACGTTATGATTCTTGATTCTTAATGAATGTACCT
>JANHFN010008312.1:15854-26075 GCA_032468175.1 Toxicocalamus goodenoughensis
ATATGTATATGTATATGTATATGTATATGTATATGTATATGTATATGTATATGTATATGTATATGTATACACATACACTCAGAGACACACATAGCCTGTTTCCCTGAAAATAAGATCTATCCTGAAAATAAACCCCAGTATGTTTTATGTGTGCACCTAATATAAGCCCTACCCCCAAAATAAGCCCTACTTAAGAGCCTGTGCAACACCCACCCGCCTATTCCATCTGGTTGCCCGTAGTGCCACAGCCACAAGGCATGGTGGATTGATGATGGAGCTGCCCCATGTGCCCTACACCAGCTTATCAGGGCCCCTGCAGCCATACCATCCATGCCCCAACAGCTACTTCATGGCAGTAACACCAGCACCCATGTGCAGCAGGAGCCCACGTGACCACCAGTCCACTTCTGCTTGCTTATGGCCTCAATGGAGCAGGAGGCCCAAGTGGTGTGCTGGTGTCGTGGCCGTGAGGTGAGTCAGGTATTGGGGAGTGAATGGCCTGGCTGCAGGGCCCTGAGGTAAGCCAGTGTGGGGCATTTGGGGCAGCTCCACCCACCCCCACCTCACCTTATGGCCACAGCACTGGAACATCGCCTCCTGCTCCATTGCAGCTGCGAGCAAGCAGTAGAAGTGGGCTGGTGGCCACTCAGGGTCCTGCTGGATGGGGCTGCTGGGGCTGCTACAGCAAGGTGAGGCAGGTGTTGGGGCATTGGTGGCCTGGCTGTGGGGCCCTGAGGTAAGCCAGTGTGAGTGCATGAGGCAGCTACACCCCCTGCCTTGTGGTGGCAGCACTGGTGTGTCATATGGCCTCATGCCCCGCCACAAGCAAGCAGAAGAAGTGGGCCTCCTGTACATGGGAAAAAATAAGACATTCCCCCCAAAATAAGCACTATACTTATTTTGGGGCCCAAAGAAAATAAGACCCGGACTTATTTTTGGGGAAACATGGGTACATATACATATATACGTATACATATACATACATGCATGCATGCATACATACAAACATACATACACACCCACACCCACACCCACCCACTCACCCACACATGTACATATACATACACATATATATTACATATATGTATATTTCTATATGAGCATAATAAGGCTGTCTATCACTGATGAAAAATCCATGACACATGTCAACGGTGGCACATCACCAACCCTCAACAACAACTATACTTAAAAACAAGTCCTGTTCTTGTGTGATTTTTGGAAGCTGCAGAGGCTGCACAAGAATGGGACATGCTCTTATGCAGCCTATTGGCCCTCCAGGAGCTGAACAGGAGGAGGGCTATGCTTTCATGTGGTTTTTGGATGCAGCCGTTTGACTCGGAGCAGCCTCTGTCAACAGAAAGCACTAAGTGAAGATAAGCTGCAGATCTTGGGGAGTGCTGGGCTCTGGGGACAATGACATGACCTTTTGACTGGCAGTGGTGGCACTACCACTGAAGTCAAGGGCCGGGTCTCAACTTCAGGCCCAGTCTTGACATGGCCTCTGAGTGCCATTGTTCAGGGTGGCCTAAAAGTGGAAGGGGGGTAGAGAATTGTTTTTCTTGTGTTTGTGTGTGTGTGTGTGTGAGAGAGAGAGGGGGGGGTATAGGTAGAGAGAGAGATAAGAGAGAGAGATCAGCAGAATCAAGTTAGACATTTTCTGATTTTTTGACACACTGAGGCCAAAATAATATCCTGCACTGGCATATATTCATCAGTGTGGTGAAATGGATCTTTGAGTGGGACCTGGAGTACAGGATTCCTGGTGCTCTCTGAGCATGGTTGTTTTCTTGGAGATGTTTCATTACCAAACTAGGTAACAACATCAGTGCAGTCAACAACAGCCTAAGAAACCATTAAAAACACTCCCACCAACACTGACAGGGCAAGCCACTTGTACATGAACAGAGAGCAAACCCCATTCCTGTCTAGCCCTGTTGATATTACCCAGTTGGGTAATGAAAAGTCTGCAAGAAAATAACCAATCTCAGAGAACTCCCCCCAGTTCAACCCTGAGCTACAAAATATTCTCTTCTATTAGTAAATTCAGGAGTTCATGGGGTTTTTGAGGCCAATCAATAATATGATGTTGCTTTCATCTCATCCCCAAGCAATGAGTGAGATGTTCTGAAGTCATTCTTGGCTGTACTCATGTTAAAGTAATATTTTCTTTTTTTAATTCTGACACAATCCAAAGGCAGCCCCAGGATGTATAAAATGCCCTGCAGTTTAAAACCACGCTTAACCATCCTGTGACCTTGAGTGGGCAGCCTTATTGCACTTAGAAATACACTGTCAAGATAAATTTCAAAAAAGAAATAATTGTGTTTGAGTTTGATAAGGGGAAACACCGCTCTGCAATGCAGAGGCCTGGCATTTATTTCCAATTGTTTACAGCTGCCAGAAATACCCAGTGTCCTTACTCCCAAGTTCCAACATTTGAGCCTGTAACTTAATATTGCTTAATCTTTGTTACTGCAGCAAACACAAACAAGAATATTTCTATCTCGGGTTAATTTGAATGCTACTGTAATGTTGGTAGCATTCTCATGAAACTGAATTCTTTTTATCTGTATTTCCCATCTGGCTTGCTGCTACAAGCGTTTAATCTCATATTTGGTGCCAGTGTTGCCCAGAAAGGCTTATAATTGCTTGGAATTTGTATGAACAGTTCCAGTCTGATGCACAATTAGGGATGCGCTATAAAATTTTCATTGCTTGGATTTAGCTGAAATGATAAGATGGATAGGGAATGATAATAACCACAGTTATAGCTTTGAAAATGGTAGAAATTAGTGAAACAGAGGGTAGTGCATAGTTCCTGATCTCTCTCCTTCCATCTTTGCATCATAAATAAAACCCTGTAGCTGATTTACAGTATGGGGGAAATATAGTGACTCTGTGGGAGTGTCTTACCATTGCCTGATGTTTACATTTTAAATTAAATGTTTGAAAAGGATAAATATGAAGAATTTAGATCCACAAAAGGGTAATTGCATGTACTGTGTTTATTGGAGGTCACGGAACCTGAACCTGGAATGACAAGCCTGTAAATTTAAACCTGGATGTAAAGTTGGGAGGCAAATGAACTTTTATCACAGAACTACTATCCTTTCTTAGTAGGTAAGCTTACATTGGAAAAATTCCTGGAAATACAAAATTAGATAACAATTGACTCTCACACAAGCAACCAACAAAACAAAAACCCAACCCTCAGTTCCTTTCAGATATGATGAATTTTGAATAACAGATTTTGTTTGCTTCATACGTAAGCTTTATTCAGCTCCAACAATAACAACATAACAGCAGTCTTTAAAAAAAGGTCTAATAAATAAGATTATGTGAAAATTTAAGGTGTATACATTCTACGTTTTGTTTCAACTGTTAGATGATAGCTTAATATGGCCAGAGGGAAGTTATTAAAGTGGATTTATACAGGGATATTTTCTTTATGACTTTTCTTATTTTTTGTATGAGGTACCTTCCCTTTAAGGCTGCCAAAATATGAATATTTTTAGAATTTAGAAAATATCTAGTGCTTAGGCTACCCAATAGCATTAAGTGACATTTTGGATCCTAATGTGAGAGTTCATATGGGCAAGTAGGGAAGAAATATTGATTAATGAAAAGGCCAAAACCTGCTCTGTACTTTAAAAAAATATTTTGTACACTTGAATGTTTTCCAGGTGTTCATGTTACATTTTGGTCCTTGATGCCGCACAAAGTGATCCACATTCTGTCCTCAGATAAACACATCTATGGATACTAAAATAACTGGCTTATTCTGAAGGCCAAACCTGAACACAGACACCAGATTTCCTTTTACCTCATCCCTTGTATGCATTAAATGTAAATGCATGGAAAACAGTCTTTTACTGTTTTCACTAAAGCTGTGGCATTATGTGACCCATCTATTAATTTTGCATCATTCCCCTTCTTTTCAAAGCTTTTATTAATTGCTTTGGGGATTCTTGAAATTTATCATCAATAAATTTCAGTTTCCTCCCACAATCTCAGTTCTATATACAGATCAGAACATGTAAGCATACCCCACAATTCAACTAGCAAGAAAAATTGCTCAAACATCAGAAAACTTAAAATTAATTGACAAAACAGGATAGAAAGCAGGCAAAAGCAGGAATAGAGAAACATAATCAGCAAGCAAGAATTTACATACATTGCATATATACCTATAACTACATCAAAAGGCAACCCAGAACCAGTGGAAACAGTACTGTGAATAGTTAACACAGAGAATCCTTAATCTGTTTTATTTCTGGAAGAGAATAGACATTTGTAGAAAATAGGAATGGAACCCCAGGTGATGCTTCCTTTATTGTACTTTGCACAATGAAAGAGGCAATCTGTTGAACAGGGATGATGTATCCAACAGCAGGAAGGTAAGAAATAACAGCAACAGCAGCAGCAGCAGCAGCTTAAGATAAAAATGGCCATTTAAGACAAAATGGTGGTTTTGGGGTACAGATATTTCTGTGCTTCTAATTCTCTAACCCCATTTGGATTCAGTGTTCCAGCAGCTGCTTTTACTTTTGGTAGAAGTAATCATCACATTTTTCGTATGATTTCTGTTTTGTTCTCAAAAAGAAATGAAAAGCATTTATGCAGAATTTACAGGAAGTTCATGCAACTTCAGTCGATATTATTGTTCGATATTGTTTTAAAGTAATTGAAGCTGGGAAACCCTCCCCTTGCTGCTTCCTCACTTTCCTTCAGTGGTTTTTCAACCTTCAAAGAAAAATGAAAAGAGGAATCAGACTATACTTACACATGTTCGCATTTAACATGTAGCTTTTTCACCTGAAATGTAGTAGTTCTGTGTATAAATGTGCTAATAAGGAGAATTTGGAAGAGGGTGCCTTAGAGCTTTGAAACTATCTGCAACTTTTGTTCTCATGGCCAATTTTGACACATCTGATTTTGATGTTACAATGAAATGTGGACTATAAAGAGAAACCATAATATGAATATTCATCAGCTAATAAATGTATAAGAAATATATGGGAAGAGATGGTTTCAAAGACTGGAATGACTGTATAGGTTCTTAAAGATTGTTAAATTTCAAGAGAAGAGATACACTTCGACAATTCTGAATAGCTTCTCAGTAGAATGTTCTACTTAAATGATTAAGTAGAACATTCCTATTGAGAATAAAACAATCATTGTAGCAATTTTATAACATGAACTTTGGTTGATCAGATATGTTTCCTTCTTTTTATAGTATATGTGTGAGATGTCTATGTATGTTTATCTGAGGCTGTAAGAGTTGTCAGCAATTTTGAAAATTAGGGTGGATAGAAAGAGAAGACTAGAGTATATAGAGAAACCACGTTTGTTTCACACATGACTGAATTTAATATAAAAAGTTTATTTCTAAGTCTTGAACTACTTTGAAAGGAAGGGTAGAATAATCCTGTCTGAAGATAATGATGTTTATGGAAAAATTTATACATATGCATGGACATGCAGCTAATTATCTAAGAAACGCTAATTAAAGATAAGAACCTACATTTTGTGAGCCTTATTAAGATGATCATATTTTTTGACTAAATCATTGAAGTGGATTGAAATCATGCTTGCTGCCTTTTCTTATGTCTTCTGCACATTTATCACATCAACTGCAAAGATCTTCTGCATTTCCAAATAGTATGCTTGCACGGTTCTGTTGGAAGATATATGGTAGCAATCAATACTGGGTCAGCATAATGTGGCATAGGGTACTAATTTCTCTTTCTCTATGTTTTCACAACAACTCTTAGAACTTATATAATGCTACAGAAATGGCCAAGACTTCCTTCTGAATGAGAAGGCAGAGGAAAGGAGATCATTTTCAAATTGAATACATTTACCTTTTGTGAACAGGTGCTCTACTAATAGGAGAATTTCTTTCCCAATTATTAAATATTTCCTTTAAGCCCCTTTTCCATGCCACTCTCTGACTTTCTGAACAAGGTTTTCAGGGGTCTTACAAAGTGCCCAGGTAAACAAGTGAGGGAAGCACAAGAAAATATCCCCACCTTAAATTAATCTAAATTATTGCCATATTAAATCCATCTAGGCAATCTTATGGTGGGTGATACCTCAAAAGCAGACTCACTGATAGCAGAATAGCATCAGAAGGTGCAGATATAGTGGGAACTCAGTAAATAAATAAAGTAAAAAGAAAAGGTTTGATTGTATCATTATTGTTACAATTATTGGCATTATCAATCAATAAACCAAAAATCAGAAAGACCTGATTTTCGATATTCCAACAACTTGGAAAGCTGTGTCCAGGTTGTAGCCCAAATATCAACTGCCTCTGCTTGAGCTCAACTGGTTCTGCTCAGGTTTGTCTTCCTTAGCAGATTATTCCTTAAGATGTCACCCTTGTTTTGCTACAGTCACGGTAGCTAAGCAGTTTTATGTCTTTCTATCTTCTAATGCTTCACCTTCAGCCAGTAGTATCATGAAGACCAAGATTAAGGTAGTTTTCATTCATGGTCAGAATCTGCTGTATGTGAGGCAGGAAAAGTGGGATCCACTGATAGCTCAAAATAGTTTCTAACGTCCTGAAATATATTGTCTGGTCCTTAGGATTCCAGTTCCTCTTCATGTGAAGAAGTTCTTGAGGCAGGAACATAACAGAAATCTAGTCTTCCAAAACTTTATTCAACTGTATTGAAATGTATTAAATTACAGACCAACTTATTCACCATGGCCTATGTACACCCATTCAAGAAATAATCTATTCTTAGCTTCACACAGAGATGCCAGACATTTAATTTAAAAGCAGGTGCACTAGCATTGAAATTTTGGCTTCATCCCAACAATCTGATTACATTACCAGGTTAGACATGCAATCAGTGAGTAGTGTCCCCATGTCCTTTCCCTCCATTCATTGATTATTTCTACATTTGGGGCCTTGTGTATCCAGGGCAACTGAGTCATTTTAACTGATGCTCATCAGGATCTTAGGCAAACATCTTTTTCAGATTTATTGAAAATGATATTGATTTTCAATATCAAAACAGCAAATGTTTTGCCAGTAAGCTAAAGCTTCCCCCTTCCGTTATAATATTTAATAAACATGATTGAGCTGGTGGTGGCAGGAACCATGCTGAAACCTTCTGCAGAAAAAAATAGTTGCCCAGAATTCAAAATAGAAGCAGAAGGGGATACATCTGGCATATTCCTGGAGATAAAAAAAGTGAATCAGCAAATACTGGGTATGTCAAAGTGACAAAGGTAGAGCATAACTGGTACGATTAATTATACAGAGATCTGGATTTTAGGACCAAAACATGTCTTAGCCATGAAAGCCAGATGGGTGATTTTGGGCCAGTCAACTCTCCATCAGCCCAACTCATCTCACAGGGCTGTTGAGGAGGAGGAAGAAGTGTTGGCCTAGGGATTGTTTGTAGAAATAATAAAGGTAGGATCCAAACAAATAAACAAATGTATCTTTTCTGGGATTACCTACTGGCAATTTAAAAAAAATCTGAAAAGGATGCAAATTTTCTTTTAAACTAAGAGTTAAACTAACTTAAGAATACTAAAGAAAAGGGCCATAATTGGCAGGTGGAACATAATCATGGAGGTAAATGCTTTAGTCTATTAAATTCCTAATTATAAGGCTATGATGTCTGGGCCAAAAAAACAAAACAAAAAAAACAGATTGGCTAAGTTTTCTGAATCTCACTGCATCTATACTATGTCTATCCAGATTTCTGCAACCCAAACAACACAGCCTTACTAGAGTTGATCTACTTTTATACTTTAATATTGTATTAAAACAAATCCTTTGCCCCCACATCACCATAGAAAGTTAAAAAGAAATTGATTGGGTTTCGAGTAGAAAGAACTTATCTGTATAAATGCCTGCATGGTTTTAAAGTAAGGGGCATTTTTCAAATGGCACATTTGTAACATTGACAGTGTGTCTTCAATTGGCAGGGAGGAGAGTTGCGAAACCACAAAATGGCTTCTGCGGTTAAATGGCCAGTCATAAAATCATGATTTCTCTGAACAATCTGATGAGAATGCACCCAACCATTCTCTCTAGACTCCAGGATTTGGCTTATCATTCTAGTGTTTTTGTCTTTGGGAAGACACTAGTGTTTTACTTTGATACATAAAAGAATAAAAGCATATTTTTTTAAAAATTAGTAATTAAGAGTACGGAGAAGTATGGTCAGTGCCAAGGGAGGTTGCTATAAAAAATTGAGAGCTCCTCTTTTGAGAAATACTGACATATTTCACCAAGCCATCTATAGAAAAGAAGCTCTATCTACTATTGTTAGCGTAGATAAAAGACTAGAAAAGTGACATGTTGATGTATTAAAGCCCAGAGCTATTGTAAGCTATAGTACAGGGGATTGAAAAAAGGGAATCAGAAAAAAGCAGTGTTTAAGCATTGTGCGTTGTGAAAGTTGGAAAAAAAACCATTTGTTAGAGACCATTCTTATCAAATGGGGTACTGTAAAGTGGTAATGGGCATCATTTGGGCAGTTTGGGACAGCTGTAAAAAGGGTAAAACAACATGGCAAGGAACACATGTGAGTTGGGATGTTGTGTTTACAATTATCCTTATAGGATCTATAAGATGTATCATCCTCAGAAGATTGCTTGCATTGCTTTTCTGAATATGAAAAGTAATTAGGTGAAAAAAATCCTTCACCACAAAACCTGTTCTGAAATAGCCTACAGATCATTGTCTGCTCTTCAAAATGTTCATGAAAGATTTGTAAGTGCATCCATCAAAAATGCTGTTAGGGTTAAGATGGAGGAAAGGGCCCCTTGTCACATAAGGACAAGATGGATGAAATGACACACTTCAAATACTAATTTCTAGATCTTGTTTTAAAGAAATAAGCTGTCTGAGGTTTACTTGGGCTATGAACTGGATTATTCATTTTTTGTTTTTGAAGAGAGTTACAGCCAGTCATAAACATGGCACTGCAAACTCATAGAATTTCAAGCACAATATCTTTTTTAAATTAAAAACATTTCATATACTATTTAAAAACCATTAATTTCCTCTGATTTGGGGAGGAGTGGGTGAGAGTATGGAGATATAATTTTCTCCTCTTTAATACAATTATTGTATTGATACATCACATTTAACAATAATTCACCCTTATTTTACCATAAAAGGAAATAGGACCACTTGCCATTGAAATGGCCTAAGCATTGTATTTTTCTATACAAGTAGCAATCACTGCCATCATTCTGATTAAATGATTACTCATTGATCTACTCAGGAATGAAATGATAGTTAAGCTTCACAATGACACTGTCAGGCTGATTAAGTCCCTTGAATATATAGACATTATAGAAGAGAATGCTTGCACATTCACATTCACAAACAATCTGATGATGGAGAACTGGGTGGAATAAAACAAAATAACTGAAGATCAGATCTTTCAAGAGCCGGTGAGTGTATCCTTATATGTTGATACACTGTGACTTGTTCCAGGAAGGGCTTTAAAAAGTTCTTAAAGATGCTGAAGTCTTTTCTTCCTTTCTCTGCAGCAATTGAAAGTACTTGTCATTCTATTTGACAATTTTTCAGTATTGCTTAAAAGGAACATAAACCTTCATTGAAATAAGGGCTAACAGCCCTTTTCTAATATGGAGACATCAGTGGAGAGACTGGTTTCAGTGGATTCTTTCTTAGAAGATCCAGTCTTGCCTTCAAGTGCTTTCTATGGTCAAAAATAAATAAAAAGGCAGGAAAGGGATATGGGGAAGTAGAGATAGACAGAGATAGAGATTTTTTTCATTTCTAAAAATGAAATGAAATTCCCAATTTGGGAAACAAGGAAAGATTTGATAGTAGCTTTTCAAACTCAGCTTTTAAAAAAATACAATGGTACCTTGGTACTCAAGTGCTTTGAAACTCATCAGACTTGGTACTCAATGCATTTTGACATGAAAATTTTGTCCCAGTACTCAAACTTTTGTTTGGTACTCGATGCACAAGCTAGAATTTATCAGTGTTAGCTGTCTTGTGACTCATTACATTATTCTTTATGGGAAGAAAGTGATTCATACTCATTGTTTTTGATACTCATTGTGCCACCCAGAACCAATTAACGATGAGTGTTGCTAAGGTACCAGTGTATAAAGAAACAGATAGGACAATATTATACAAACTCAAGGTTAACCGCACCAAACTTGATTGCAGGAAATACGACTTCAGCAACAGAGTGGTCAATGTCTGGA
>JANHFN010008313.1:61467-75041 GCA_032468175.1 Toxicocalamus goodenoughensis
AAAATATATCTGCTGAATATAACTCTGCATTGGTGACAGGAAGGGCATCCGACCAGTAATCACCCAGCTCCATCCAGATGCCCAGACCACAACAACAAGGGATAGCGGACCCTGCTATTATGCGGGACAAACGCTGAAGAAAAAAAAAATTGAGATTGAAATGCTGATAAATGAAATGGTTAGGGGAATACAGAGAGGAGATCAAAAGAGTCTGGGGGCAAACTTTGAGAAAAGGGAGAAAAAATATAAGAAAGTTATGCTAAATCGAGGAAGGACTAAGGGAAAAAGCCAAAAAATGATAGTACATGGCAAGCAAGCTAAGAAAAGATGAATTAACATAAAAGAAAGACTTATAGATAATGGGTAGAAATGGAAAAGAGGGAGACTCCACAGGAAGAAGTATCTTTGTAGTAAATATATATAATAGATTTTGAGGAAATGGGATTACAAGCTATAACAAGAAGGAATAATTTTAATGTAATAGTGATGAAAACAATAATTTATAATAGATTAATCAAATAAAATAGAAATGTTTATGTAAGATATAAGCAATCAATAGTTAAGATATGAAAATCAAAGTTATGTGGAGTCTGACAGAGAATAGATATAACTATATAGTAAGATAATATTTTTAATGAACTGTATTTTGTTATTCACATATATAAGGTAACAAGGTAATAATGTAAATTTGAATTTATTGACTAAGAGAAAATATATTAGTGTTAAAATGAGATGTTAGAGGGAAGGAAAATAAAATATAAGCAATAGTGGCAAATGTAATATTGGGGGAACATAATAGGGGAATATTATAAATTGATGGAATTTTTGAACATTTAAAGAACGGTATGAAATTGTAAACATGTTGAGCACAAGAATACATGATTAAGGAAATTAGAGATTAATATGTTTTTAATGAATTAAATATTTTGTTATCTACATGTACAAGGTAATGAGGATACATTGCTATAAATTTGATAATATAAATATAATATATAAATATGGCAACTATAAAAATGTACAATTAAGGAAATTAGAGAAGGGATAACTTTAAGATTAAAATTTTGAATGGCTAATGTATTAAATGATTTGATTAAGTTATAAATATGTAGAATATATGACAAAGGAAGATAGAGAGTGAATTAAAATAAAGAGACTGATACAAAGTAATTTATGAGAATATAAAGTTGAAAAAATGATAATAGACAATGAAGTGATGCTGGAAAGTTGTATTTATGATCATGGACATGATTGGTTTAAAATGTCAAACACCTGAAACTGTATTTAAATGTATTTAAATAATTAAAAAATAAAAAAGCTTTTTGACAAAATAAAATTGTCAGGAATGAATTCAACTGCCAAAACCAGGAGGAGAGCGAGTCGATTAACCAATACATCGCCGCGTTAAGAAAAGCCACGTTGTATTGTGAATTCAGGGAACTTGATTAAGTTCTCCTGGATAGAATAGTCTGCAGAATAAGGAATATTAATCTCCAAGGGTGCTTGCTCACAAAACCTAACCTGATGCTATTGATAGCACTAGATGAAAACCAGAGCCGCAGAAACCTTGAACGTGTCTATGGTGGCAATCCAGAAGTCTAGCACCCCACCAAATTTGTGCAGAGCTATTATCGTTCATCAAGAAAGCACCAAATGTGAATAATCGTCCAAGGAGAAAGATGAGGTTTGCTGCCTTCATTTGGTGAAAAAGAGGACGAACCCCAAAGCAGAAGAAAAGCAGGCTATGTGCTCTGGGTGTGGGGGCAATCACCCCAGATTGGTGTGTAGATTCAAAGATGCCATTTGCCAGAGATGTGACAGGAAGGGGAACTTGGCAAGGGTCTGCCACACCAGTCACCCTGCTGCATACTGCACAAAGCAGCCTGCCTACCAGATGGGTCTCCAGAAGGAGCAACCCTGGAAAATCCAGTGGGGAGAAGGACATGTCACAGCCCAAGAACATATACCAGATGACCATTGGACAAGCAAGTTCACCATGCGCAATGAAAATCCATGTCAGAGTCCTCATTGAGGGCTCACTGTGTACTATGGAAGTGGACACTGGGTTGTCAATGTCAATCGTGTCCTGGGTGACAATCAAGAAAATAGTGCCAGGGGTCATGAAAAAACAGTTGAAGATTATTAAGGGAACCGTATCCCTGTCATAGGGAGCGGGACCTTTCAAGTACAGTTCAAAAAGTTTAGGGGACCTCTGCAGCAGACTGTAGTGAACGGCGCCCTGCCAAGCCTGCTTGGCTTAGACTGGTTCACATTCCTGGGCCTGGGATCCACACCATCTGAGATGACAGCACTGATGAACTGATCAAGGAATTTGTGGACATTTTCAATGGGAGTTTGGGCAAATATACGGGTACACACATCTCCTTCAACCTCGACCCCAAAGTCTCCCCCATAAGGATTAAGCCACACAGGATCCCTTTTGCATTGCGGCCCAAAATAGACAGCTTGATAAATTAATTGCCTAGGGGTTTTTGGAGCCGGTAGACCACGCCAAATGGGAGACTCCCATAGTAATGCCAGTCAAACCAGACCGCATCTGCAGGGACTGCAAATGTATAATCAACAAGGCTTTACAGCAGACTACCTATTGTTACCCACTGGGGGTGCTTTAAATGCTGCCGATTGCAATTTGGCATGACTATAGTACCAGGGCTATTTCAAAGCATTATGGAATATCTTTTTACAAGACATTCCAGGGGTTGTGCCATATTTCGATTATGTCCTGATATCTGCCTCCAACCACAAGGAACTCCTTGGCTGACTAAGAATAGTTCTTAGTAGGTTTCAGGAAGTTGGACTAAAGGTTAAATAGGAGAAGTGTCAGATAGTGGTGCCCTGGGTCAAGTTTTTGGGTTATTTGATTGATGGCTCAGGAATACATCCCACTGAAAACAAGTTCAGAGCCATTAAAGAAGCTCCCACTCCCAGAAACCAGACAGAACTCCAGGCCTTCCTGGGACTGTTAAATTTCTATAGTATGTTTTTGCCACAGAAGGCAACAGTGGCCAAACCATAAAGGGGCAAGATGGACCTGGGGCCAAAGAGAAACTGTTGCATTCGCCGCAGTTAAAAACTTCTACCTTTAGAGAGTGTCCTGATGCAATATAATGAGACTATGCCTGTAATCCTAACATGTGATGCCTCCCCGTTTGGCTTCAGGGCTATCCTCCGCCACCGAATGCCTAATGGGTTTGAGGCCCCAATCACATTTTATTCCAGGACACTATCAGCGGCCGAATGGAACTACAGGCAGCTGGACAAGAAGGCACTGGCTATAGTGGTGGGGGTCAAATGATTTCAGGAGCTTCTGTATGGCTGGAAATTTGAACTGGTGACTGACCGTAAAATGCTACTGGGCCTGCTTGCCAGGGACCACCCAACATCCAACATTTTATCACTGCACATGACACGCTGGACAATATTCCTGGTGGCCTACCATTATCAGCTGATTCACTGACCTGGCAAGACCCTGGGCCATGCCGACGCCCTCATCCGATGCCCTCTTCCAGCAATCGTGGAAGACCCCACCCCTATTGCACCCATACTCCTCATTGAGGAGATATTTTCCAGCCCCATCACAGCAGCTGAAATAGCGAGACACTCAGCCAAGGATAAAACCTTGGCCCAAATACTAAGCTGGGGGTGGAGGGGGTGGCCAAAAGGGCCAGTTGGTGTGGACTTACAGCCATTTCATGCTCAGCAACACGAGCTACCTGCCCAAAGAGGTCTGTGGGGGGATCAGATAATTGTACCTCCAAAATTAAGGAGACCAATATTAGAGGTCTTACATGTGGGGCATCCTGGCATAGTCAGGATGAAAGCACTGGCCAGAAGTTACGTGTGGTGGCCAAATATGAACAAGGAAATTGCAGAATGGACTGCCACATGTACACCAGGAATCCAGACTAGCACCCACCCCCTGCTCCAGCACACGAATGGGAGACACAAAAAGCACCCTGGTCAAGGGTGCACATAGATTTTGCTGGTCTGTTTCAGGGCTGTACATTTATGGTCATAATGGATGCATACTCAAAATGGCTAGAAATAATACTCATGTCCTCAATAACATCCAAGGGTATTGAGAGGGCTGTTTTCAACACGCAACCTATCAGATGTACTAACCTTGGTCAACGGGCCCCAATTCACAGCAATACAGTTTGAACTCTTCTTAGCAGAACAGGGAATTTGCCATGCCCTGGTCGCACCATTGCATGAATGCATCCAGCAATGATCAGGCAGAAAGAATGGCGCGATCAGCGAAAGAAGCACTATCACAAATAGGCCCAGAGGACTGGCAAACAAGGGTTGACAAATTCCTACTAGTCCAGGACATAACCCTTAGCGCCACCACAAACTGAAGTCCATCTGAGTTATTAATGGGTCACCGGAACAGAGCTTGACCGGCTTGATACCCTAACTAGGCTGCAGAAGCGCCCACCAATTCAACCAACCAGCTCTGGTCATTCAGTGTAGGGGATTTGGTGTATGCCCACGACTACACCGGGGATGCTCTCTGGGTTCCTTGCCAAGGTGGTAACCATTACAGGTCTCTGTTCATATAGGGTAGTGCTACAGGATGGGAGACTGGAGAAGGCACCTCGATCAACTCTGTGGCCTATTGGGAACTTCAATCCACCAGCAACCAGAAATAACACAAACTAAAAACGCCCCTTTAGAAATGAACAAAAGTCCTGAAATCCCACCAGCAGCAGATGAAAACCCGAACAAACAATGGGTGTACATATCTGGAGAACCAGACATCCAGTGGAGAGCCATCAGGGAACTGGTTCCAAGTGAGCAGGCCACGCCCAGGGCTGAGTTACAGACGATTCCATTGGCTGACTCAGGAGCGGCAGCAGATCCAACTGACCAGGCCGCCACCACTGTTCCAACTGAACACAGGTCGGAGTGAGTTAATCGCCACCCCGCCTACCTGCGCGACTATGTCAGCTAAGCCGCTCGCTGACTGGTCAATGTCCTATCTAGATGGGGAGGGGTGGTGAATATCTAAATGAAGGAGTAAAGCCAAGGAATGAAGGCTTCACTCTGGTTCGCCATTACGGCGGGAAAAATAGTTTATCATGATTGGTTGAGCCCGTCTGACAGCTCCCTATAAAAGGGCGAGCTGTCAGACAGGCAGGCCACTGGGTTGTTCTTGTTGTTGCTTAATAAAGAGTTTGAAGTCGAAGATCAGTGTCTGCCTCTTTACTCAGTCCACAATCTAACAACTTCTGCAAATGGGAAGAGGTTGGACCAGTTGTCTTGGTGGTAACTGATGTAACATCTAAGGTACTGCTCCAGCAGGCCACTTGTATTTTCAAAGGTTTCATTTGTTTGGGAGTGATGCAAGGAGTGCATTTCAGTTTGAGCAGTGGCAGCGGCCTGGTCAATTCGGTCTGCTGCCGCTCCTGAGTCAGCCAGTGGCACCTGTGAGTGTCCCCCAACAGCTTGAGAAACTCTTACCAGAATTGTAAGGTGAATTGGACACCTCTCTCTGAGATAATCTGGTCGGGGGGGCATGAAGCATGTAGATGTGCTGCATAAAATGTTTTGCTAGAATACATGCAGAGGGTATTTTGGAGCAAGCCACAAAGTGTACTTGCTTAGACAAGAGGTTTCTGGCAGCTCAACGATAAAATCCATGGATATTTCCTTCCAGGGTGCCATGGGCTTGCCAAGGTGGTCTTTCGCCACTGCACACACCAGACACCCAGAAACATATGTCTTTCTTCACATGGGGTCACCAGAACTGAAGTTTTATTAAATGAAGAGTTTTGACAAAGTCATGGCTTCACTGTAGAATGGGTAGCGTTTGGCTTTTGGGCATGTAGAGTCAATTTTCCATGCAAGCAGACCATCACATAGAGTACAATCCTATTGGTAGTGGATAAATTAATCATCCCTGGTTAAGGATGTTTTCAGTGCTTGTATAAGATCATCAGCCACTTGGGGCACTGTTTTGGTCTGTCCTCTTGTGGCCAGGGCTGCCAGCTGGCTGGAGGGAATGACTGAGTTAACAGCATTCTGTTTAGGGCTGTTGTACTATGGTAGCCTGGAGAGGGCATCTGGCAAAAAATTCTTTCTCCCAGTTAAATAACATAGGGTGAAATTGAAATGGTTAAAATACTTCACCCATTGTACTTGTTTTGGAGATAGCTTGCAGGATATTTTAACACCTCTAGGTTCTTTTGGTCCGTGCATACTTTGAAAGGGGTCTTGCTACTTTCCAAAAAGTGTGTCCAGGTGAAAAGTGCTTCCTGAACTATATAGGCTTCCTTTTCCCAGACTGCTTACCTGTGCTCTGCATCCAACAGCTTTTGGGAGGTGTAGGCAGAGGGTTGCAGGATTCCTTCTTTTTTCTGAAGGAGAACAGCCCCCACTGCTACATTACTGATGTCAGTCTGGATGACAAAAGACATACTAGAATTTGGATGCTTAAGGATGGGTTTGACAGTGAACAAGCATTTAAGCTTCTCGAAGGCTGCTTGGAATTCCATAGACCATTTAAGTGGTTTCACTCAGTTTAGATTTCCCCTGCTTTTTTCAGAAGATTGGTAATCGGAAGGGCTATTTGGGCAAAGGATAGGATAAACTGCCAGTAAAAGTTAGCAAAGCCGAGAAAGCTCTGCATTTGCTTCCGGGTGCATGGGGTTTCCCATTCTAGTGCAGCTTTCACTTTCTCAGAGTCCATTTCTACTCCTTTGTGTGAAATCCAGTAGCCCAGTCTATTTTAGTTTTATGGAATTCACACTTGGAGAGCTTTATGTACAGCTACACATCACAGTTTTTGGACATATATTGGCACAGGCTGGTAAAAACTGACTCTAAAGGCTCCAGCAGTTTTCACCTAATTAAAAATAAAAGTTATTCCCCCTTTCCCAAACAATTAGTCACATGGTCCAATCAAAGTTGCTTGGAAACTTCATTCCTCCTCTCAGCCACCTTGGTTCTCAGGGGAAACTATTTTGTTTTGACTACAAAACCCCAGCTATCTCTATTTTCCCCTTCCTATCCCTCAGCATCGTTGTGGCTACACTGAAATCTCCAAGATGGCCTCAGTCAGGCCAGCTTCAGAGTTGACACCTTTCTTTGATCCATACACGGTAATAGGCTTTTCTCAAATCTGGCATGGTAGAAAAAAATTCCACTTTGCTAGATGGACTAACATGTCCTTCATTAGCAATAGGGGATATACATTTTCCACACAGATCACACTAAGCCCATGATAGTCCATGCATAGATGAAAGGAGCCATCTTTCTTTTCCCAGAATAGCACGGGAGATGCCATGCGCAACTTTGTAGATTGAATAAAACCTCTGGCTAAATTCTTATCTGTGATTGCCCTCAGTTCCTCAGTTCTCTCAGTGTCATAGAGTAGAGCTTGGGTTTGGGTAATTAGGCCCCAGGTAGAATTTCAGTGATGCAGTTTGTGGGCCAGTGAGGTGGAAGCACATCTGAATCCTGTTCACTGAAGATTTCGTTCAAGTTCCAATGCTCTCTTGGGATTAGCAAAGAGAGATTTGTCCACTTGCATGCTACTGCTGTGCTTTGCCCTTTCACTTTCCTAATTGGCAGTGCATGGTTGACTCCTTGCTGCCCTTTTTTTTAGCTCCCATGGGTGTCGCAGCTCAGCAATCAGCCCCCCAACCACATTCTTTACCACACCAAAAGCATCTGGCCCTGCAGCAGCGAGAACTGGGGTTTTGTTTTCTTGGTTTTGAAGGCTCTCATTTTTTTGGCCCAAATAAACTTTGTTGTTCTTGGATGGTATGTGCATAGTATTTGGCCAGATTGATTTCCACCTAATCTGCCAGGACATACCAGTCTTGGAGGGTCCTTAGCACACACCCCCAGACAGACAGGAGTAGAATACTTTGTTGGCCGACCTCTCTCGGAAGCACACTATCAGCATGCCCTGAAGCCAATCTGCCAGTTTGCTGACCAAGCTTAAGAACTCTTGAATGTAGGCTGTGATGCATCTTCTTGCTTGCTTGAAGATTTTGGTCTGGTTCATACCTTCTGGTCAGAAAGTGGGTCTTCGAACCGCTTCCTCTAGGCAGCCATAAATCTGTTGAACTGGTGCAGCTTCATTGTGTCATCATCAAGGAGGCCACTAGCCTCTGTGTGGCTTCTTCCTCAAAGGCCATGGTGATGCACTACCCTTTGGCCAGGTTGTTCATTAGATCTGCCCCATACTCTTCCATGTAATTCCACACAGGTTAGGAGGAAGGCCAGCTGTTAGGATATGTGCAGAGTAACCCTTGTATAAAAAGGATATGCACATGGAAAACAGTTTATGAGAACAGTTACGAAGAAATATACAACCACACAGAGTTGAACAAGTTGTATTAATGTTTACTTGAAGAAATAGCACAGTCCAATAAACAGTTCATGTTATACACATTTTTAACAGTCCAGAAATATCCAGTTATAAAGTCTTCTTACATCTAGTTATAAAGTCTTCTTACCGGTTCCATGTCTTTTACAGCAGACAAATATCAAACCATAATACAACAAATAACCTTCAATATCAACAGAATATGAAAGTAAACAAGGTTAGTCAGTATTGGTCCATAGTCAGTCAGTATCAGTATCAAGAGAGACCATCAGTGAAAAAGAGAATTAAACCATCATCTCACGCTCCCTCTTATGGCAACTTGTAGCATAATTAACCAACCAAAACACAGCATAATACATTACAGTATTTTTCCTTAAAGTTACAAACATATATATTTGTAGTTTAATATTGTCAAGCCAACTATGTTATTTACATATACATAACATGCTCCATCACTGGAGGCTTTTAAGATGAGACTTAATGGTATAGGGCAGTGATGGCTAACCTTTCCGTCCTTGTGTGCCAAAAGTGCGTGCGCGTGCCAAAACCCATAAGGCAATGCACGCCCCCACGCCCCCTGCGCTTGCATGCATGAACCCCGCACACATGCCGTGCATCTCTGCGCATGCACGCATGACAACCCAGGCGTGTTGTGCATTTCTGCATGTGCATGTGCAACCCCCTGTGTGCCCTGCACCTTTCTGTGCATATACATGCATCTCTCATGTGCCCCCTGCCCGACATGCATGGCCGCTACCTGACAATCAGCTGGCTGGTAAGGGGCACGCGCGCATGCGCAGTGGGGCTCTCCCGGTCAACCTTTTGTGTAGATGGCTCTATGTGCCACTTCCAGCATGAGTGCCATAGGTTCACCATCACAGGTATAAGGTCTCTTGCTTGAGCAGGGGTTGGACTAGAAGATCTCCAAGTTCCCTTCCAACTCCGTTATTCTGTTATCTTTCTCTTGCAGGAACTACTTTCTCTGGGTTACACTGGCCCATCTCACCTGGTCTGGCAGGGAAGGTGTACTATGGATCTTGTCAATTAAAGAATTTTGACTGGCGGGGTCCACGAAGAGAACCTTCTCTGCTGTTGCCTCCACCATTTGGAATTTTGTCCCACCAGAGGTGAGGCGGCCCTCCTCTCTCCTGGCCTTTCGTAAATGCTTGAAAACCTGACTTTGGCGATCCAGTTGAGTCTCACAGAGGAGCATACAGCTGGTTAGCATTCTGAAGCTCCTGCTTCGCCCTTTTAATCTTGATGGCCCATCCCCATCCTCCAGCTCTGCCGCACCAGGCGGGATGAGCCTCCCGCGACAGCCAACCTGACCTTGGGTGAATCGGTGTGTTCTGACCAAGGCTTCCAAGACTGTAATTAAGCACATGCTTCGTTAAAACAACTCTTGTTTTATTTCAACGCTGGGAATTATGTTTATTTCCAGTCTGTAATGAGTCCCAAACAGTCCCTCAAGATAAGCACCCACCTTTCTCTCCTTTGAATTGCTGCCAACAACAAAAGTGCCAAAACGAACTATAAAAAGCCAACCGAAGTACAAAGTCCATGCAGAGCTTTAAGGATTAATCCGAACAGAACAAATGACTTTGCTTCCTGCAAAGATCTCATTATCTTTGCCTGATCTTCATACCTTATGGCAGGGGCAATCACCTCCCAGCCTTACTTCCAAGTTGCCTCTTTTGTCTCAGCTGCTCTTGCCTTCTGGCAGCTCTGTGCACGTGCACACTGGGAACAGGCTCCCCTTGATCCTCTGCCTTGCTGATGCCAGATTCTGAAGGTTCCGGAGTCAGCACATAAGTCCCAGGCCCCATCTCTGCATTGGACGCAGGAGACTCACCCGAGTCCTCCCCAGACTCTCTGATTGGTTCCCATTCTTCCCCACTGTCCAATTCCAGTGCCATCTGCACAGGTTGCCAGCGAACCACAACACAGTTGTTAAATTACTCCTCCTATTAATCAAAGTTTCATTCTGGAAATGGAGCAGCTGGCATGAGGGAAGGAGGAGGAACAGGAGGAAAGAGAGAGAAAGAGGCCTCCTCCTTCCCTTATGTCGGCTGCTCCATTTCCCATTTTTCCATTGTAGTGCAGCGCAGCACCCAGAATTGACTTTGATGTAGGGGAGGGGGGATTTAACAACCAGATCATTTGAACTGGTTCAAAGCAACTGAATCCCACCATTGAAGCTTCCCCTATAAAAGTTTGCCACTGTACCCCATTTTTCTGCAGCCTGACCCTAAAATCAAATGTTTTGCTTTTAAGAATAAATATATTCTCCTCCCCCACAACTGTCTGGACCTCATTTTTATTTATT
The DNA here is from genome assembly GCA_032468175.1 of Toxicocalamus goodenoughensis. NCBI lineage: Eukaryota > Metazoa > Chordata > Lepidosauria > Squamata > Elapidae > Toxicocalamus > Toxicocalamus goodenoughensis. The sequence continues at coordinate 72,150 of JANHFN010008313.1, forward strand.
CTTGCACAGCCCTGGCTCAAGTTGGAACTCCAAATTATTCTTCTGACCCTTTCCAAGTCTTACATGCTCTACTTTTTCTAGAACATTGTATTGTACTGTTTGTTCAGAGTCATATTTAAATCACTAGCTTAAATCCTAGCACATTTACAGTCTCTGCCTCTCTGTCTGTCTCTCACATCTACCTTGTCTAAAAATGAACTAAAGTGTTTTAAATAAACAAATACAGCTAAAATGGAGAGGAGTTGAGGACACGGTGATAGATTTTACAAAAGTTACTCTACCAAATTCTGTGTTCACTGCTGGCTGAGAATGTTGTTTGTTTGTGGCAGCCCCTTAAAATGCCAGGGTGAAAATGATTTCTTAAATAAACCCATTAATGCAGTTATTTACCAGTGACAGATGCTGAACAAAGAATACATACAAATTGAAACAGGAAAAAAGCAAATACTGTTGTCTCACACCATAGTACCAATTTTACGCTTGAGATTTCACAACTTCTCTTGCAAAACAGTAACTTTTCGTGAGATAGAAACTCATACACGATTTTCTTATGGAAAAGTCCAGGATACAAGAAAGACATTAAATAGGAGCCTGGTTCAGCATCATCAGATCTAAGAAACAAGAGAAAGCAGTGAAGCAGTTTTATTTTTAATCCCAAACTCCCTTGCCTGGTCAGCAATAAGTCTTGAAAAGTTAGGTAAATTGTGGCGGACTTGACATCCTGACGTTACTCTGATGAAGAGTGGCAGCTTTGTCAAAATGTCACTCTGAATCTAGCCGCTTTTGAAATGTGGATTTTGTCCTACAAGTCGGGAAGTGACAAGGAGACAAAGAAAGCAGCAGCTTGTAACTGAAGTGCTGAGCACTACTTCCTTCCAGAAAAGCCTCCAGCGGCATTTGATTTTATTTTTGCAGGGAGAATAAATGAGCGGTGAGAAGTTGGAAGAAAAGTTGGCCGTCGTTCAATATTTACCCCTATTACTTTCCCCTTCCCTTTTCCAATTTGAGAGACGCCATTTTGGAACCATGCATTCATGGGTGGGTGCGTGGGAGGCATGCATAGACATTAAGATCTTGCAAAGCCTTAATGTGAAGTAGAATCATAGAATAATAGGGCTGGAAGGGACCTTGGAGGACTTCTAGTCTAACCTCCTGTCCAAGGCAGAAGACTTTATATCATCCTGGACAAATGGTTGTCCAATCTTTTCTTGAAAACCTCTAGCAATGGAGCACCTACAATTCCAGGAGGCGACTGTTGTGTTGATTAATTGTTCTCACTGTCAGGACGTTTCTTGTTAGTTCCAGGTTGAATGTCTCTGTCACAGTGGTGGGATTCAAATTTTTTTTAACTACCGATTCTGTGGGCGTGGCATGGTGGGCATGGAAGGGGGAGGATACTGCAAAATCTCCATTCCTTCCCCACTCCTGCGGGAAAATTACTGCAAAATCCCCTTCCCTCCCCACTCCACTAACCTGCTTTCCAGCTCCGTTCTCCTGTGCAGGGCAACAAAAGAAGATCGAGCTGATCAGCTGGGACTTGGGAGACAGAGAAGAGATGGGGGTGGGGCCAGTCAGAGGGGGTGTTTGCTGGTTCTCCAAACTGTTCAAAATCTCTGCTACCGGTTCTCCAGAACTGGTCAGAACCTGCTGAATACCACCTCTGCTCTGTCAGATCTGCCACAGCTAAAACCTCTGAGTAAAACCGATCCTTGGCTCCATTTGTTGAGAAAGATATAGTTTTATTAGAGATCAAGTGTATTCCAGTAATGCAAAGCCAGGACGGAGATTCGTGCACCAAAATCACTCAGTTCTACTCCCCTTCCCATCATCTGCCTCTTACTTCTCATCCCATATCGACCAAATCTAGTTCATGCTGGATGTTTTCACAAGGGTCAGTCTGAGTATAGGTTGGTAGTAGGATCTTTTCCCCCACAATGGCTTGTCCGTTTGTTCCTTCGGAAGGGAAGTGTAAAATTCTGGAAAAAAAACAATTACATGCTAATGTGCCCAAGGGAGATGTTTTCTCCTGACCTCAACAGTTAGAGCCTGGATTCTGTTTTGAAGCTCAAAGGTTTATATTCCTTATAAAATGGTTATCTTACCTAATGGATCTCAGTGCTCCTTTACTCCCTGAAATACTTGGGGTCCCATTCCACAAAGTATTTATACGTAGAGCTGTTTGTTAGCCTAATACAATAAATTTGAATGGTACACATTGTATTCTGTTGTCCTTTTCTTCAGTAAAATTCCTCAGATTGTAACAATTCTAGTTCGTTATGGCTGAAATACTGCTAGTAGAATTTAAGAAAGAGTTATGGAGTTCCAGCAGACACTAAGAACTTTCTTCACCTGCCATGGCACACATTTGCAACCTGGCACAACCTGCATTTTTCTGCTTGATCCTCATGATGTAGCTTTCATTTCAGCCCGAGCTCATCAGTAAGGTCATCCTTAGCTTTACTGGTGTTAAAGCGATCTTTACTCATTGGCTGTATTCTGACAGAGTTCAAGATCAGCGATAAGGCTGCAGAGTTTATTACCACTTTTTGTTTCCTGGCAAATAGCAGAGAAAAAAGGCAGTAGATGCAGGGTAGAAATCAGTAATGCGCAGGAAATTTCATCCTGGGATAATTCTCCTCTTGACACAGGGATCAGTGGATGGCTTTCCAGATCAATAATTGAAGCAGGAAGGGCAGAAAAATAAAATTAACAAATATGAATATCAGCTTCAGGGTAGAATATCAGCTTTAGAGTATATTTCTTTTATATGAGGTTGTCATTTCCATCTTAAACCAGATAACAGATAACAGATAACAGGGACCTTGTAGGTCATCTAGTCCAACCCCCTGCCCAAGCAGGAGACCCTACACCATTTCTGACAGATGGGAGTCC
>JANHFN010008313.1:97879-111399 GCA_032468175.1 Toxicocalamus goodenoughensis
AAGAAGAAGAAGAAGAAGAAGAAGAAGAAGAAGAAGAAGAAGAAGAAGAAGAAGAAGAAGAAGAAGAAGAAGAAACATTTCATGAAGAGGGAAGTTCCAGATTATCCAGCTAAACTGGGAAATTTGCAAGACCAGCAGAAGTAATTTTTTTCTTCCTTCCCTTGGACATCATATCTTTTTCACTGTTGGCTACAATAGCTCTCAATAGAAGAGAATAATTGTAGTTCAGGGTTGAATTGTAGGGTCCTGGGTACTCTCTCAGCTTGGTTGTTTTCTTACAGACGTTTCATTACTTAATTAGGTACCATCACCAGTGCACTGATGATGTTACCTAATTGGGTAATGAAACATTTGCAAGATAACAACCACGCTCAGAGAACATCAAAGATACCATGTAGTAGCTCTCATGATCATTTTTACCAAACTGGGAAAAATTAAAACAAGAGTCAATTTCTGGTTTCAGAGGTTGATGGATTGGAAGTTCAAAGCCATAATCCAGAGAACAATGCAACCTGGTCTTCAGGTGAACAATAGGATCCTGTAGGTTTACTGTGGTTAGTGTGCTACTACTAACCACACTTTGGATTGCAAAAGCAATTTGCAATGTGGTCTGCTGTTCATGGAATTATTTCTGGGCAGAGTGCAAAATCCTGGATGTACCTCGAGTTCGTGGCCATTACATGGAGGAACATGATCACAACCTTGGTGCATTAAAACATAACAGATAGGCAGACTTTTCCCTCCAGAATTATTTTTTTTTAAAACCACATTCCATTATCAGACACGACACATTTCAAATGCGCGTAAATTTACAGAAATTGCATTTTATAGAAAATATGATACAATGAAATATAAAATGCACAAGGAGCATTTTCAAAGTCTCTAGACAAAGGAGCTTGCATTCTAGTACGATCCCTTAACAACCTTTTGAAATATTTATTTGCACTCATTCCTTCCCCCCTCAGTGCCAAACGAGAATCTTTTTTTTTTATATTGACAAAAAAGAGTGTGTTGGGGGAACATGGTCAGCCCCATTCCCCCATGGACCATCAAAACAATTTCTCCAAAATTGTGCCCCCTCTTGGATTTGAAGGAAATAATAGCTAATTCAACCTTCATGGCTTCCTCTTCAGTCTGCTGCAGGCCTTTTTGTCCATTATCCATTAGGTAATCCAAGATTTGATAGCACAATTAAGTGGCTCAATCTCCATTAAATGTGGTTTTTACATTACACATCCATGCAATCTAAATAATTGTACAAACATTAGACATAAACCACGTTAAGTCCAAATCATTAAAGGGGAGGAAAAAGACACATTTTTCAGAGAGAGAGGAAAAACTGCAGAATTGTAATTTTTTTTTCTTTTTTCTTTGTAAATACAGACCCTACATACAAACTAGGTAGCATGCTACCCTTGATAATAGTGAGGTTCTATCAGAATGCAGCAATTAAGTCTGGCTTCATTGTCAACATTTAAGCACATTAATCACAAGGTCCCCCGGTGATATTACCTGCCTTTTCTTATCCCATAATAGCCTTTCGATAGAAATACCACTCATCAGGAAGTGCCATCATTAATTGGTAGGTTTGGCTCATAATATTCAAGATATACCCATGGGATAGTTAAATGAATTTCTAGCCATTTTGTAGAAAAAAAGTAGCCAGTTTTTTTTAAAATAAAGAGAAAACTTGTATGCGTTCTAAAAATAGAGTGAACTATTATAACTAATAGTGATTTTTCAAGGTTTCCACACTATTTAGGTTCTTCATGAAATGCCATTTAATGTGATCATTTTGGGGCAAGGGGATTTATGGCAAGTGTGTTTCTGGCTCTCATATTTTTGTCCAGAAAATAAAAACCCTCTTCCAAAAATGGAGCATTTCTTTCTACAGAGCAAAATGAGCGTGGGGAGAATTATCCAAGCTGATGATTCTTAAAATATGTACTCGGTACTTCTAATAAGGTTGATTCTTTGCTGGAGGAAAGTATGAGACTGCTGTGACTGACAGTAGAACTCCAAATGCTTGTACAAAAAGCTTTCCCAACATTTTCCTTAGGAATCTTACACCTGACAAAGCCAAAAGTTACACCTACAATTAGCTACATGCAAAACAGGTGAATGATCACTGAACTAGGCCTCAAAATCTACCTGAGGTTGCATATCAAACATTTCTGAGGATCAAAGAGGCCATCTTTTATTCTGAATTACAGTCACTTATCTCATACTTTTATTTATTTTCTAGTTCCTTTCCTGGCTCTGGGCAAGGCAATCTACGAAGAGCTGCAACATTATTATTTGTCTTAGGCCTACTCAGCTGATTAGTTTTTGATGCAATAGTTTCTAGAAAGTGATTTCTCCTGTTTTTCTTTTATATCAGAAATCATCTATCAGATCTGATATTTGCCATAGTCTGGAAATGTTACTTTAGCTGTGTTGCATTCAGGAACAACGTTCATTCCATGAGAAAAGTCTATTGGATGTAATTTTATTACATATGCAAAAAATAATTAATATTGAACAGGGATAGAACTGACTTTCCAAGTAAGTTAATCGATTGTTTGAATTGGACATGATTTGATAAGTAGTGGTGGGCAATTCAAAAAGTGAAGATTCCTGAAGCGTATCATGATATTCACAACTTAAGTCAAACAAATATAAACATCAGCATTTTTAAAGTGAATCCTGACTTATACCTCACTTTGGGAAGTAGAAAATTTGAAACTCATGTATCAAATAATAATAATAATTTGTTGTTGTTTTACAATGAAGTAACCTATTAAGAAATGGTCAGATGAATCTAGCTATTCGATTAGTTTTTATATTTTATTGATTTGCATGTGCTTTTCAGTTGAAATCATTTGTTTTTCCTCCCTAGCATCAGAGGGTCATAGAAAAATTTACTCTGATAAATGTTTTCTGTGGTGTAATAGCAAGGAAATTCACATATTGACTCAGGCTAGAGGCCTATCTAGTCTGATTTATTGTAAAAAAAAACAACCAAAAGAAGAAGAAAAAAATCCTTCAAGAATAAATATTATAACATCAGTAAGAGAATGTTCTATGTTAAAGTCCCCCCCCTCCCACTGATGCAATGGCATTCAAGGTATCTTAAGGACTATTGGTACCACAAGCTAGTCCCTAGCATTGTTTTATTTATTTTTTCCCCAATTCATTTTATAATTCTTCAAAATAAGGCAGTCTCAATTTTTTGGCTGAATTCTCTGGCCTTCAACCATCCATTAATATAATAAGAGAGTTAGATTTTGTTTTTTGTTTTTGTGCTTAGCCTTGTTCATTTTGTGTGATACAATAAGGAAGGTGATTTTTTTTTGGGTGGCCAAAAAAAGAAAACAAGTCTACAAAACCGATGCTCTGCGTTAACACAATCTAGGAGGAAAAACACCACACTGTAACATTCAGAGAGTCGAATGCGGCCAAAATAAATTGTGTTGCCTTTCTCTGCATTTTAATCTCTAGTGACCAAGCTGGTTAACCTGAAATCACTTCTCCAGGTGCTTACAGTTCTGTACATCAAATAATCCCACCAGATTCCCACATCCTATTCATTGCAACAAACATCGATTAGAAATACACAACTCCACCATGGACTCAGCAGAAGGAACAAGTCTTTTTTTTTGTTTTTTGTTTGTTTTTCTTAAAGAAAGAATTTGGAAAGGAAATGGAAAAGAAAATGGACAAAAGTTACACATAAGCGACCTTTGGTCTTCGGATCATTTACTGTAGGGTTTAGGTAAGAGCAACACCTTGGATTCTTCCAAGGCTTTCCAATGCTATAATTCTATGCAGCTACAGCACATATGTGGCCAAGTCACAAGAGAAAACCCAATTCAATATTTTGCATCAGATAAACAATGAATGATATATACAACAGATTGACTTGAGTTCGCCATTTTTTTTTAGGCCAAGAAGATCTCCGTTTTAAATTTGGTTTCCTCTCTTGCACACTAACATCATGTTTCTTTTGTTGTCCCCCCCACCCACAAACCCCAAAAGATAAAACCATACCATTGTTCCATGTGTTTTGTTTTTGTTAATTCCTTAATTCCTTCCCAGCTAGAACTGGCTTAAGGGTTTACAGAGTGTGGTGTCCAAGACACGGTGGAAACGTAAATTGTTTCTTTCTTTCTGAACACTCCTGAGATTGAGGGAATCTGATACATGTACCAAAAGGCACTTTCAAATATATATACCTATATATATATATATTTTAAAAACAGTGCTTCTGTTCTAAGAAATTCAAGTTAAGACAGAGTGCCTTTCACTCCCTTTAGTCATAAAGTAGTTAAAACAAGCAAGTTCCCTGCTGACACATGAGGGTGGGGGGAAAATTAAAATAATAATAATAAAAAGGCAGCAGAGACACGTGTTCATGCTAGACAGCTCAACGTTCTTAAAAAAGGAGAAGAAGAAAAAGAAGAGAGAAAGGGGGAAAGAAAGAAAGAAACAACAGCAACAGAAACGCTCTAAGTCACCACTAAAAAGAATACAGTCGGCCGAAGGTATTAATTAAAAAAAACGCTGCCTCTTTGAACAGGTCTTGATTCCTCTTCTGCTTTCTCTCTCTCTCTTTTTTTTGTTTTTTTTTGTTTAAGTTGTTTTTTTTGTTTTACTCCTGTCTTCTTCTTTCATCCACCTTGGGTTGCTTTCTCTCTCTCTCTCCATCCTCTTCTTTCTAAATGCTATAGCTTTCCTCTTTTTGCAAAACAAGAAAAGTGAGGTCACTTTAATCATCCTCGCCACCCCCGTACATGTCCGCCAGTTTCTTGAACCTCGGTCCCCAGTCATTAAGGTAGTCGTAATCTTGGTCTCCAGAGCTTGAAGAGTTAAGTGAGCTTACCGACCCAGCTGTTGAACCGCTTCCTTCATAGTCAAAGACGAGAAGGGAGTCATAGGGAGGGGCCGTTGGGTCATTATCAGCTGCTCTCAGGCCCTGGAATGTTTAAGAAGATGTTGCTGTAAAAAAAGTTATCCAGAAAACCCCAAATCCAATTAAAAACCCTGAGACAGGCATTTTCTCAAAGTTTCCTTTTATTAGAGTAGATATACTGGCACATCTGGGAAATCCTGAATCTGAAAGTTCCAGGTTTCCCTCTGATAAGTAAAACATTACAAATCCATCCCCTGCACCCATCATTCCATCACATGCCCCAATCACCATCTGTCCCAACTTGAGATGTCTTCTCTACTCCTCCTCTACTCCTCAGCCAGGTGCAGAATTAACATGACCTTGACTTAGAAGAAGAATGCTATTATGTATAACCACCTACGCTCCATAAAATCCCCCTCCCATCTTTCCAGGCTCAAGAATGTGGCAGCGTGGAAGCTTCTGGTGCTAATATGGCTTCCAAAGCTGACATCGAGTCTCGCTGGCTCAAGGTTGACTCAGCCTTCCATCCTCCCAAGGTAGGTAAAACGAGGACCCAGATTGTTGGGGGGGCAATAGACTGACTCTGTAAACTGCTTAGAGAGGGCTGGAAAGCACTGTGAAGAGGTATATGTCTAAGTGCTATTGCTATTTTGGATTGAGGCTAATCCATGGAAGAACATCCTAACCTTGGTTGGATTGAGTGGTGCTACACAAATCTCGACTCTATGAATGCAGAGAGATTCTTCAAAACTTGAAAATAGGGCTACCAACCTTCTCTTTTCTAGAGAAAAGAAGGACTAGGGGTGACATGATAGCAGTGTTCCAATATTTGAAGGGCTGCCACAAAGGAGAGAGAGTCAACCTATTCTCCAAAGTACCAGAAGGCAAGGCAAGAAACAATGGATGGAAACGAACCAAGGAGAGAAGCAACCTAGAATTAGGGAGAAATTTCCTGACAGGGAGAACAATTAATCAGTGGAATGATTTGCCCTCTAGAAGTTGTGGATGCTCCATCACTGGAAGCTTTTAAAAAAAGACTGGATAGTCATCTGAAATAATATCAGGTCTCTCACTTGAGCAGAGGGTTGGAACAGAAAACCCTCAAGGTCCCTTCCAACTCTATTTATTCTGCAGTCTAAATTCTCCAGATTGGAGACCACAATGTTAGCCTTCCTCAGAGACTAGAGAGCTGCAGAAGCTACTAGCATGGGGATGTCTCCAGGAAGGGCAGAAGTGAAGATCTTCAGACCATTTTTCAGTGACTTTAAGCCTTTTTGAAGAATGTGTTTTTAGTTCACAAAATCCCTTGTGTTCCTATTTCCGTTCTTAATTAACCAACTTTTGACTAGCCTGAACAATTGCACAGCCCCCAATTTTTATTGTCAAATCCCTGGAGTCTTGAGAGTTGGATGATATATGCACTCATGCAGATACATAAAACTGGATATCTCATTTATTTTCCTGCAGTTTTGGGGAAAGATTGTATGGGGTGGTCTGTCATTGGGGCCATAAGTTGCTCACTCTCTGGTTTATCTAGCAGCCATACATGGTTTTTGTAGTAGTGCTACTAGGCCTGCTGAGAGAGTTTTTACTTCTCGACACATTACAAGTAGTCCTTGACATACTACCACAATTGAGCCCAATTTTTTTTGTTCTTAGGCAAGACAATCGTTAAGCAAGTTTTGCCCCATTTTTACAACTTGCCTTGCCACAGTTGTTAAGTGAATTATTACAATTGTTAAGTTTGTAATCACATGATTATGAATATTGTGGTTCACTGGTGCAGACGGCTGAGGTCTTGGAGAGCGAGGATTCAGATCAGGGACCTGCGTGTGATGCAGGGATGGGGCCAGGACTATCAGGGAGTTAAATGCTGCCTTTGGAGATTGTGGAGACTGGAAGCAGTGATGAAGAGGTCCCCGAGGAGCCTGTGCCCAGTGCGCGTGAGCGCAGGGCTGAGCAGTTGCAGCAGCACAGGTGACTTGGGAGTAAGGCTGCAAGGTAATGGCCTTCCCTTAAGAGATAAAAGCCAGCTGAGAAACCGGAGTTCTTTGCAGGAAGCAAAGACGTTTTTGCACTCAAGCCTTGTGGATGTTCGGAGTATCTTGGTTGGTGTTTGGAGACTCTTTGTGTTTGAAATATTTCTTAGTAACTTTTATCTAATATTCTTGGCAGCCTTGCACCACTTTGGCAAGTCTCGTTCTTATCAGAGACAATTAGTTTGAAACAGCCTTTTAACTGTAAAGGAACAGAATTTGTAAAAATCATTAAAAGGTTTTGCTGTTACCTCTGTTTCGTGTTTGTTTCCTTGGAACAAGGTTTGGGTCAGAACAATGGGACACTGCAACCGTCATAAACAGAGGTGTTATTTAGCAGGTTCTGACCAGTTCTGGAGAACCAGTAATGGAAATTTTGAGTAGTTTGGAGAACTGGCAAATCCCACCTCTGACTGGCCCAACCTCCATCTATTCTCTGCCTCCTGACTCCCAGCTGATTGGCTGGGTCATCTTTGGTGGTCCTGCACAGGAGAAGGGAGCTGGAAAGCAGGTTTAGTGGGGTGTTGAAGGAATAGGATTTTGCAGTAACCTTCCCCCAGGAGTGAGATGGGAATGGGGATTTTGCAGTATCCTTCCCCTGCCATGCCCACCAAGCCACATGACGCCCACCAAACCATGCCCACAAAACCGATCAATTTTTTTTAAATCTCACCACTAGTCATAAATATGAGCCAAGTTGCCAACTGTCTGAATTTTGATCATGTGACCATGGGGATGTTGCAATGGTCCTAAGTGTGAAAAATGATCATAAGTCACTTTTTTCAGTGCCGTTGTAACTTTGCGTGGTCATTAAAAAAATGGTTGTATGTTGAGGACTACTTATATTGCTTCCATGGTTTGTGGTAAAAGAAAGACCGGTGACTGTTATTGTTGAATTGTTATGCCACAGGTTCTTACCTGTGAGGAACACCTACCAAACATAATGAGGCTTATTTCTAGCTAAGCATACTAACGATCGTAACTGCATTTCCCCCTGTAATTTCCATTCAATTAAATCTGCATACTGTGTATACAGTATTAGGCTTCTGCTGCTAAAACTGCAGCTTGTTTGATGGACAAGTTTATGTGATTTCAGGAACTTCTACTGACCTTTCTCTCTCATCTATTTTTGGGTTAACAGGTGCAACTGCTATTATAATGTGTAAGATACTGCAATAAATTTGTTCAGCAATCCCAAGGAAAAAGATTAACTCTTTGTTTGCAAGCGAGTTGCACGGTGAATTAGGTTGTACAGGAAGTTGTCAGTGGAAACAGGGGCATCTGTTGGGAGCATGAAAAAAGTCAAGGTGCACGTGACAATGATGCGATTACATTGTAAATAAAATGGTTATGAGCACCCTGCCTTTCAGATCTTCCTAAAATAGGAACAGGTCCATTTTATTTGGTCTCCATGCTGGTTCTAAGTTAGAGTTGGGTAATTCTTTGGTGAGCTGCAATTAACCCAAAGGTGCTTTTTCAAGAGGCAACTGGACCATCTGGTTTTTCTTTGAAGACATTTCGCTTCTCATCCAAGAAGCGTCTTCAGCTCAACTGAAGACAATTCTTGGATGAGAAGCAAAAAAATCACGATCATAATTTGTTCCATAATTTTGGTGATTTCTTCGTCTTCTAATGTTTCACCTTCAGGAATTTCTGGGTCAGGGGGCATGTTTGATCGCCACCTGAGCATGTGTTTGTGACCAGATTGTGAATTATTTTGGTTGGAACCCGATTTGACCATGGTCAGAACCGTTTATGACCAGAGGTTCTACTGTAGTTTCCTGTGGGAACCAAGAACATTCCAACAGGTGGCTGGGCAGAGAAGGAGTCCAGTTACCATGCAACCAGACAGCACCTTGATTGGACAATGTGACTGATTGGTTGGGGAAAGGGGGAACTTTCGCTGTTTAATCGGGTGAAAACTGCAGGAGCTTTCAGAATCGGTTTTCACCAGCTTGTGCCAATATGATATCTCCAATAAAATTGTTCTTTGAGGAACATGCCTTCCTTTGACTTCTGCTTTCTATGGAGTTATTACTTGGAAACCTGACACAAGGTATGGTGAAAACACTATTTTCCTCTCACCAAGCCCCAATGTTCTTTAAGAGTTTTTATACATGTGTTTGTATGAAAAGGATAGCTCCACCTGGCAAGGTTTAGAGAAACGGAAAGGCAGAAGATGCATCAGGCTGAGTGTTTACCAAAGCGTGCAAAAAAAGATGTGTGGCAGAGGGAGCAGAGCAGAGGAACGTTTAATGGCAAAAAACACAGAGAAGCTAGAAAGGAAAAATTTCCAGAGCAGGAAATAGATACAATAGCAAAAATTAAATCTCTCTCACTTTTATGTATCTGACTTAGGAAATGGATCACATTTTCACCTCTGAGGAAATAATGCATCGATGGTTTGCAAACACACTGTCTTTCTTTTCAATAGTAAAAGGATCAAGGAGACAAATTAAAGAGAAATATTAAATGCATTTGCAAGAACGACAGAGGGAATTTGGGATTTTTCAGGAGTGGCTTAAAAAAAACACAAGGAATCATAGATATTTCTGTAACCAAGAATGCGATGTAATATGGAGTTGGCCTATGTTCTTGTAGCTTAGTGTTCCTGGTGTTATTATAATTGTTGTTGCTTCTATATTTAAAGTATGACTATTTACTATAGGGGAACAGAGAAGGTTGATTCTACTAAAACCTTTCATTCAAATATTCACATATTCTACCTAATATTTTTTTATCAGAGCCCTATTCCTTCCTTTCCTGGCAACAATTATCTTCTCTCTTCATGAATATCTCTCCATCCATGTCCATCCATGTGCAGAATGATACTGACAGTCCTCAACTTCCAGCCATTCATTTAGTGACGGTTCTGAGTTACGGCAGAACTGAAAAAAAGTGACTTATGACCTGTCTTTGAAGTTACAACCACCACACCATCCCCACAAACACATGATTTTGATTTGGGCTCTTGGCAATGAACTCTCATTTACGATGGTGGCAACACTTTGTGGTCAAAGGATTGTGATTTGTGACTTCTCCGCTGGCTTCCAATAAGCAAAATCAATGGGATAAGCTAGATTCATCGAACAATCGCGTGATTCATTTAGCAACTGCAAGATTCATATAATCACTGCAGTAGTACTGGTTATAAAATCGGGTACGGTCAAGTGATGACCGAAATTCTGGTCTGAAACAGTGATCGTAACTTGAGGACTGCCTGTGGTCCTGAACCTTGGAAGATGGGGGAGAGAAGCTCATGTTGTGGTCCCACCAGTGGGATATTTTTTTACCACCGATTCAGTGGGCATGGCTTGATGGGCACACTTTGCACGCATGCACACACTTTGCATGTGTGCGCATGCCAAATGCACACATTGTGCAGGCGCAGAGGTGTTCTAACTCACCTCCTGCAAGCCTGCACTCTCCAGGTGGCTTCAGCAGCTGCCGCGCGGTGCTATTCTGTGCTGCGCAAAGCAGCTGCGCTTCAAATTCTGAAGATAAACATGATTATGGGAGCCCGGGAGGGCCCAACAGCAGAATGGCAGAGAGAACTGGTTCAGTCTCTGCTGCTCATCGCTGCTACTGGCTTGGCAGAACCGGGCCGAACTGGTAGAATACCATCACTGGGTCCCACCATAAGGTTGACTTACTACAACATCATAACATTCTTCTAGATGCCTGTCTACTCTGTTCTTATAACAATAGCAAGAGCATTTTGACTTAAATACTGCCCTATAGTGCTTTACAGCATTGTCTGGGCAGTTTACAATGTACAACCATTATTTGCATATTATCCCCAACAATATGGGTCCTCATTTTATTGACCTCACAAGGATGGAAGGCTGAGTCAGGCTAGAACTCCAGGTTGTGGGCAGAGTTTGTCTACAATACTGTTTTCTAACCACTGTGCCACCAGGGTTTCTTATCACTAGTCCACAATGATTATTTCCATAAATGAAATGTGCATTGGTCTGCCTTGAATAATTGTGTGTTGCAACCAATGATACCACAAAGAGATTCTTAAACATTGGATGATCGGAGGTTTGGCCACGAGATGTTATTCTGGGAGTGGTCCAGGAGCACATCCATCTCAACCACGGACCTTCACTGGTAGACTTTGAATCAGTGGTGGGATTCAATTTTTTTTGCTACCAATTCTGTGGGAGTAGCTTGGTGGGTGTGGCAGATTTTACAGATACTGTAAAATCTCCAGTCAGAGGTGGTATTTGCCGGTTCTCCAAACTACTCAAAAATTCCACTACTGGTTGACTCAGCCGTCCACTCTTCCAAGGTCGGTAAAATGAGGACCCAGATTGTTGGGAGCAGTATGCTGACTCTGTAAATTGCTTAGAGAAGCTGTAAAGCACTATGAAGTAGTACATAAGTCTAAGTGCTATTGCTTTAATCTAACAAATAAGTACATTCTTCTCTATGCATTTATCTGAGGCTACCTAACAGCAGATTTTTTTCAACGGTCCTCTCTTATGTCTGAAATGCTCTTCCTACTGAGGTATCCCTGGATGTCCATTTTATTATCTTTTAGGCATCAAACGAACATCCTTTTATCTTCCCACACATTATAAGCTTTGTAATCGACATGTTGATTTTTTAATATCTGCTGTTCAGGAGCCTTTTCCACTTTTCTTTCTGGCTGTTGCTATTATGGTTTTACTGATTTAATGTTATGTGATTGAACGTTTGTTCCGTTGTATATTTTAATTGTTGCTGTGGGATCGATTGGGTTCTGAAGGCAAATTTTTTAAAAAAGCAAATTTAAAAAAATGCACAATGGAACAAGGCAGGAACAATTAAAATAATCTGCTTTTTTAATATATTTTGCTGCAGGTTTGACATCCCTCTGATGAGTGAACCATGAGAATTGGCTGCAATGAGCACCTGTTTAAATATAATGAACAAATTCCCCAAGATGGAGGATTACATGCCTTAGAGCACTGCACTAATATGCTACCAGTCCTGTATCCGATGGCTACCTTCACCACTGGCTCATTGCTTTACAGAAGCAGCCGATCTGTCTCTTGGGTGGCTGCTACGTATTTATTGCTTTTATAGTTTCAATTTGCTGCTGTTAAATGTCGGTTCCGTCGGTTCTTTATGCTTGATTTGCCTTGGGCAATCTGTTGGAAGGGCAGGCTATAATGTTTTGTGAACACAACAGCAAATAAAGAATGCGAAGGATGGCGTTTGGGCGGCGGAAGCTAAGCAGATGAAATTGCTAATGCTGTCGATGGCTTGAATTCAAAGCATCTTCAGGGATGCCCAGACATTGAATATGAGCAACAAGGATGGAATAGGACTACTGGTAAATTATCTTACTAATACTGCTTTATACGAACTCCCTGGCAAGTTCTTCAGCGCACTCCAGCTCAAGTTTAGCCCTGGGATTTTCTATCCAAATCCTAAGCAGATCTTCTTAGCTTGTTTGAAAACAGCCAAGATTCGTTAGAGGCCATCACCATCTGGTTTGACCACCCTGCCAACTATACACTAGATTATAATAAATGTATGCTTTCCCTTGTGTCTGAAATGAAACGATGCTTATACACTTTGGTTTCTCTCAAAACCACCCTTCCGCAGTTCCCTTCTTGGAACATGTTCCAAGACATCCCTCCATCCATCCATTGATCCATCCACCTACCCACTGATCCATCCATCCTTGTCTATATTCTGGGCGTGCTAATTGCTCTCCCTAGCTCTTGGTGACCAATTAACCCTACAGTAACAGTCTACAGAAATCTGCAGTAACGTACCTCGTTAATAAAATCCCCGATGTCTCCAGGGTGGGGGATGACAGGCCGTACCGGATATTGCGGCTCAGCAACGACAGGTCTCTCATCTACTCTTCTGACTCCGTTCGCCTTGTTTAAAACATGATCCATATTCTCTGGCTGCTGAAGTTGGCTTAAATCATAATCCTATCACGCATACAGAAGGAAAAGAGTGAAGCTGTGGCAGATTTTCACTGAAGATTATCCAGTATCTTTGTGCCATGGGGGGGAGCTGAATAATACGATTAAGTTTAAGGGAAATCAAAACAGAGCCTTTAACTTTATGGCATTTATATTGCTACTTAATTAAACATATATGAAATGCTGTTGATCTTTGGCTGGATGGCACTGAAGAGATTTTACAAGGCACCAAGATGCACACACATCACTCTTGACTAATTGCTTATTCGGTTCACATTCTGGAGACATCTCCACGTGGGTTTGGAGCATAAGTGATGCTCTATTCAATGACCATCTGATGGCCTCTGCCACTGAATGATCTTTCCACAGTCTAATTTGTAATTGATTTGGAAGAGAGAGACACCGATTTAAACAAATCAAATCCAAGTTTCAAACGAATTATGGATTGGCATGTCAGGTGGTGGTAGAACACAACAGAAACAAAGAAACCAAGCTGTGATCAATGACATTATAGTTTCCCAAAGTCCATATTACTCCTGGGGATCTTTTTCAACAAAGAGAACTTTGCGTGCTTTCTAGGTTATATTTAATTTTAATATTAGTGTTTCTCCTTAGTGTCCCTTGAGAAGTTGTGAATTCTCCAACACTGGAAGTTTTAAAAAA
>JANHFN010008313.1:125041-137055 GCA_032468175.1 Toxicocalamus goodenoughensis
TCTCCCCCCCCCCCCCCCAAAAAAAAAAGAACTAGGAAAACCCGGAGACATATAAATTATACTGACAACTGTGTCAGGGAATTATTTCTATGAATGCGCCAGATTATTATTGAAGCATGAAGAGCGGAGTGCTAGAGCCTACCGTTGTCAGCTGCCAGGAACGTGGCTTCGTAGACATTGTTCTTAACGTAGGCTGACTCGCGGTCAAGGACAGCTGCAGTGATGATCTGACCGTTTGTGGCATTAATATTCAGCCAATTGGCAGGATCTGACAACTTGGAATATCTGCAGAAGCAAAGAAAAATACCTAGGAGTCCTTTCCAGTGAGAAGTCCCTAACGTGGATTGAAAATAACCTTATACTAGGACGCAGTTTAGAGCAGCGTTTCCCTGACCTTTTTGGGTTGGTGGCCCAGCATGGGAGGAAGGTGGGAAGAGGGGATATGTCAACTCTGAACTGAACCTGGATGAGGCCATTTTGGGGGCTTCAGGGTTGCCACAATGCAAAGAAAGGATAGGGAGGGGGGAACATAATTAGACGGGGGAGGGGTTGTAGACAAAACAAAATAGTTTCTTGTGGGAACCAAGGACATTCCAACACGTGGCTGGAGGAAGGAGGGGTGAAGTAACCAGGCAACCAGCCAGCACCTTGATTGGACAATGTGTCTGATTGGTTGGGGGAAGGGGGAACTTTCACATTTTAATCAGGTGAAAAACGCGGGAAGTTTCAGAGTCGGTTTTCACCAGTTTGTGCCAATAGGATATCTTTAATAAAACTGTTCTTTGAGGAATCTGCCTGCCTCGGAGTTCTGCTTTCTATGCGGCTATTACCTGGAACATTGACAGGATGGTTTTGCATCAGGGGCAGGCATGTACACTCATAGCTTCATTTGTGTGAGTGGGAATATGAGGCCGGTGGCCACCGCGAGTGGAGCTATACGGCCCGGTTGTGAATAGGCCACAGCCCAGTAGTAGACTACAGCCTGCAGTTTGGGACCCCTGTTTTAGAGTGCTGAACCTTTCAGCCACCCATATCTTAGCTCAGCATGCAGTAGTTAGTACTCATAGTTTGCAGGGTCAATGGAATCAACCACCATACAGTCTATACTGATTTGAAGGCAAACGTAATTCATCTGCCCATCCATCCATCCATCCATCCATTCATCCATCCCTGTATCTAAGATAGGCAGGCAGATAGATATAGATAGATAAAAGATAGATGATAAAAGATAGAGATGACAGACAGACAGACAAAGATTGGAAGGCAGGCAGGCAGACAAATAGGTATCAATGCCATATAATTAGTATAATATATAATTAGATATATCTGCTCATTCAGGAGGTTAGTGAAATTGATACCTATGCCTGTCTGGATTGGATGAGCATTTTTGCCTGATGTTTTTTAGGTTTTTTTTAAAAAATTAAGATTTGTTAAAACGTTAAACTTTTTGTAATGTAATTTTGAGTTGTTGTTTTCCTTTCTTGTTAAATGATTCTTTGCACCTTACTTTGAGCTTATTTTCAAAATGAAAAAAAAAGCAAGGTACACCTTGTATGATCAATCAGTGCTAAATTGATTTAGCTTGTGGCTGGTTCACTGCATTCCACTGGGTCACCTCTAAGTTGGTCCAGGTGCAGGAGAGAAATGAGCTCCCTGTTGAAGGACCAGCCATTGCAAAATAGAATGAAGAAAAATGGCCTTGTTAGAGCAGACATTCCGCTCCATCCTTAAAATTTCCACTACCTTTTCATGCCAACAAGCTGAGGCAATGAGTAACCAGTCATTTTTGCACCAGACAGCTTTATCCCCCTTGAAATATCTCATCCCTTGAATGATTATAAAATGTCACAAGTGATGTAAGTTTAATTGGCCCCAGTGCTAGTTCTACAGGGCGCCTTCCTATGTTTGCTATAAAGGAACAGACAGATAACCAGCGAGACCAAGAGACAAAGGAGGATAACTTAAATTTTCTTTTTTTTCCTAGGCTATGTTCAACGTACAGGTCCACACAACCAACTGGGATTTAAATGTACTGAATGTTCAAAATATGGCAGCTCTGTGGTTATGCTTACAGCCACTCTTTGAATTGCTGCTGGAAGTAAGCAGAATTCAGGGATTATGAAGTTTTTTTAAAAAATCCAAAAATTGCGCATCAGATAAACCCTTGCTTGGGAACATAGGAATCATGCAAACTGTAGAGCATAATTAATCAGCCACTTTGACGTTCATTTTATCACGCACTGGATCAAGGTATCAGGATTCTGGCGATTGCCCTAATTAAATCATGAGCCTCGGGCCAAGCTTCAAAAGAAACCAAAATATTTATTATGAGCAACATGTCCTGCATTAACCTGTATGAAGCCAACTCTGGCATATGTAATTTACAGTCATCTGTGACCCAGCTTCCCCCTCCCCCCTGGGTGTGTCATAAATCAGATTCTCCAATGAAGCACATTCACAGGCTGGGTGTCATCACGTTCTCCAATTAAGGATTTTCATGGGCAGAAGATCTGATAGCTTAGCTGCAATCTTTGTAAAGTGGGTGTTGGAATGTAATCTTTACAATTTACAATCTTTGTAAAGTTGGAATGTACTTCTGGTTTTATATTGACATACTGCTCCCTCAGATTTCCTTTCCCCCCCTTGTTTATGGCAACTCTAAAACAGGCATAGAAATGCTTTACGAGTTGACACAAGGAACAGAAGCAAAAATGTAGAACTTGTGTGTGACCCTTTAAAGCAGCTGCATCTTACCCCAGGAGCATGCCTTTTAGAGATTGCATTTGAACAGACACCAGGGTTCAAAACAGTCATGATCACAGTCATGATGGTGCAAGCTCCGTTCATTTGTGTGTGTGTGATGCACATTAAAAAAAAGGCAGGTGCATCATTGGGACTAGTGCCTTTACTTTTTTTTAACCAAACACTGCAGAATCCTCTGACCAGAAGTGGTATTTAGCAGGCTCTGACCAGTTTTGGAGAACCAGTAGCAGAAATTTTGAGTAGTTCGGAGAACCGGCAAATACCACCTCTGACTGGAAATTTTACAGTATCTTTTCCCTGCCACACCCACCAAGCCATGCCCACAGAACTGGTAGTAAAATAACTGAATCCCACCACTGCCTCTGACCACTATCTTATGTGAGTCCAGACCATTACTCCATCTATTCCAGAACTGAGTGTCAACACTGCCTGTAAATCTAAGTTTTGAGCAGAAATTTCTCCAAATTTGCCTGACAATGTCAGGGACTGAATCTCAAACTCTGGTCATACAAAATGAGCCTAACCATTAAGCCATTGATCCTTCCTGTGGGAGAATTTTGCCTGGCCAGGTGTTTCCAATGATACAGATTTACCAGTCAGAAACAAAGTGGAATGAATCTCAGTAATTATTTAATTCCAAGATCTCTTTCCAAACACACTTGCTAAATAAAACAGCAACACAGTTCCATGCTGTATTGAGGCAGTAAACAGACAAAACTGTAATGTAAGTCTCTTATCATTCAGGTCCTTGGTGTTCTCCGAGCTTGGTAGTTTTCTTATAGATATTTCATTACCAAACTAGGTAACATTACTAGCACTGATGATGTTGCCTAGTTTTGTAATTTAAAGGTCTTCAAAAAAAGCCACCAAGCTCAGAGAGCACCAAGGACCCTGCGTTCAATCCTGGTCCACAAATATTGTCCTCTGTACATCTCTTATCTAAAAACCAACTGAACCCCACCCCACCCCACCCCAACCCCAATACATGTGGTTCTACCTCTTTTACACTCTTTCTGGTTATTCAAAAGTTGACGGCCTCCAAAATAGAGAGCTCTACCTTCCACCATCATACCTGATAGCCTGTTGCATGAAGCGGTCAGGATCCACTGCTGAAAAAGTCATGAGTACTGTCCCCGTAGGCACACCCTCTTCCAGCCTGATGAGTTTGTGGTTTGTTGGGAAGTAGGGTGGCTCATTGACATCAGTGACAGAAATGGTGACTCCGGCTGTAGACTGGAAGGACATTTGGATCCCACTGGCAAGGGGAGCTTGATTGGACACCATCACCGTCAACATAAAAGCTCGGTTCATCTCATAATCAACTTCCTGAAATCAAACAGAGGCACATGGGAGAGGCATGATCATTCAGTATTCTATGGTTTTAGGTTTGTTTAGGTATTGACCAGAATGCTGGATTGGTTTTATAAGGAAGAAGTAGTAGTTCTGTAGATGGTCTATGTGCTACTGTGTGCTAAGGCAGGCCTTGTTGTATTTCACTGGCAGCTGGTGCAGACGGCAGTAGAGTCGGACAGTGAGGAAGAAAGGGAACCAGTCAGGGAGTCTGGAGAGGACTTGAACAAGGGTCCTGCGTCTGATGCAGGGATGGGGCCAGGACCATCTGGGAGTAGGCTGCTGCCTTCGGAATCTTTGGAGTCTGGCAGCAGCGAAGCAGATGAACCAGGGGAGCCTGTTCCCAGTGCACACAGAGCTGCTAGAAGGCAAGAGCAGCTGAAGCAGAAGGGCGACTTGGGAGTAAGGCTGGAAGGTGATTGCCGCTCCCATAAGGGATAAAAGTCAGACCTCAATGACAAACACTTTGCAGGAAGCAAAGCAGTTCAATTAGATTCTGAATCCTTCTTGAACCTCTATGTACTATGGTCAGTTTTTTTTTATACTTTGGGTGGGTTCTATTATAATTATTTTAATAACTTCTGTTTTTGGCAGCATTCCACAGCACTGACAAGTGTGGGCTTATCTTGGGGAACTGTGTTTAATTGGTTCTGGCTGAGAATGCAAGTAATTCCCAGCGTTGCAATAAAATAGGTTTTGCTTTTAAAATAAGTTTGTGTTTAAGCACATTTGACGAAGCCTGGGTCAGAACAGGCCTGTCCCTTGACTAGCTAAGTTGAAACTAGAAAAAAACAACAAGAGTCCAATGGCATTTTAGAGGAATCTTCTGGGGAATATGGCTAACTGAACACACGCACTGGGAGAGATCTCTGAAGGATTTCTCCCTGGAGTGTTACTCTTCTACCTTTTAACTGAAGGGACAGATATCCCATCAGTTTTTATGACCCACCCTGTTAGGGTGTCTCGAAGAACCTCTCCTCAGGACCCTTCAATCCAGCTGTAAGCCAACGGATTGCTTTTGGAGTTGAACTCCGAAGCTGTCTGCCTGCCATAAACTGGGAGGGGAGGAGCTGCAATCTGTTCAGGGGTTGAAGAAACCCTCCATTTCGAAATTTATTTTTCAAACAGACAGTAAGTTATGCCTTCCTTTCTTAATCACCTCCCAAGACTATTATTCTACCTAAAATCAACTTAATAAGGGCTGTTTCTAGCAACAAGGCAGGCCTGTTGATTGACTAGGAAGTTGAAACTAGAAAAAAAAAACAAGAGTCCAATGGCATTTCAGAGGAATCTTCTTAAACTTGGCACTTTGCACCCGGATTGGGATTGCAAATTTAAGAATTCAGAGTTCTATCCCACCTCATCTGAAGGGCACCTAGTTTGAAAAGTCTTGAAAAATTATGGGTAGCAAACGCTAATGATTTCTCTTCCAGTGCAATGAGGGTATTATTTTGTCCAAAAATCTAAACTAAAACCCCAATTGTCATACTTTTACTGCTGATGCAGTAAAAAAAGCCTCTGTAGGTATCTATTGACTGTCTGTATAAACTCACAGAAACACAAAAGATGAATGGTAAGACATTGTTTGAAAAAAGAAAATCTTGCACTGGGATCTAAATGCAAGGGCTGTAGACCAATTAAATTTGCCACTGAGTTGTGTTCAGGGTAGCTTCTTCACAGAGAGGCACACTGTATTAATCTATTTGTGAGTAGACAGAGACACAAGTAGTCACTGGAAGAGTCATTTGGTTTAAAAACGGGTGCAACTGATGTAGAAGATGAATTGCTGAAAAGACCTTCTTGGTCATAGTGGCCACCAGGGACTCCATCCAAGTCTCAAGATGGAAAGTGACCAGAGTTGCAGGTCCCGTATACCCATTAATACTTAGCCATGTTAGGAATGAACCTGAGTCTATTCCATCCATCTGGACCCTTACAGCCTTGCGAAACAAGACCGTAACAACATTGTGTGGGAAGCCAGTTCATGGCTTCATGGCTACACCACAAATTGGTGGTGTAGGCATATTGAAGATCCTTGATGCCAAGCCAATGGAGGACCTCAGAGGGATAGTTTCATGTTGATGTTAAATAAAAGAAAGCCTGAAGTCTTCACCCTTTCCCTGTTGTCAACACCTACCGGAACTGGCCACAGAAAGAGGAGAAGCACCAATATACATGATGATGAGACAGACAGAGCAAGTCTTAATAGATTAATCCATTTCTGTTTGGCAGGTTATAATAGATTGGTTCATTACAAAAGGCTGTTTTAGATAGAAAGAATCTGAAACACCTAAATATGATTAAGAGCAGGGTTGGACTGAGGAGATGATGGAAGCCCCTTATTGCTGCTGAATTAATAGTTAATTTCATACGGTTTCCAATCACACGGTGTTTCCAAAAACCTTTTTTTTATTTCAACGGCTGTGAATTATATGCATTCACAGCCCGTAATGAGTCCCAAGCAGTTTATGAATAGTCCAAAAGAAATCTGCCCCAGTCTTTCGGGATAAGGTTGATAAGCACCCACCTTTATCTTCCTTGAAATGCTGCCAATGACTAAATTGCCAATTAGCTGTACAAGGCCAAATGGAGCACAAAGTCAACACACAGCTTCAGATTTTAAACCGACTAGAACGAACAAAGCTGCTTCCTGCAAAGGCTCATGTCCCTTTGCTCTTCCTTTATGTCTTATGGGAGGGGCCAATCATCTCCAAGTCTTACTCCCAAGTTGCCCCTTTTGTCTTAACTGTTCTTGCCTTCTGGCAGCTCTGTGCACACGCACACTGGGAACAGGCTCCCCCTGTTCCTCTGCCTCACTGATGTCAGATTCTGGAGGCTCCGAAGTTAGCACATAACTCTCAGATGACCCTGGCCCCATCTCTGTGTTGGAACGCAGATCCTTTGTCCGAGCCCACCCCAGACTCCAGGACTGGCCCATGTTCCTCCCCACTGTCTGACAGTTGCCTGTCTTGCAAGAAATATCTTTATACTTATTACTTATCAGACAAGTAAAATCCATCCATCCATCCATCCATCCTCTCCTCATATGGCCTCATATGAATCTATGGCTTGATATAAACTTGCTAGTGTCACATTTGGACAGACCAGTAATGATTAAGTTAGCACTCTCTGATACTTATTAGATCACCTCTCAGGAAGCCAGAATAGCATAGTTAATTCTGGCACTGGGGATAGCAAATGAAACATTGCTGGAAGGCTTTTAAGGGAGAATAGCTTACTGCAAGTAAAATATTAGGAGAGTGCTTAAAAGAAGGATATATACAGCCTTGCAAAGAGCTATCCAAACAGAATTTGCTGAAATAATTAGATTCAGGACACTGAATCACAGACCGAAGTTTTATAACTTAATATGGAATGAATCACTGCGACTAAGCCGTGGACTCACTTTTTAGTACCCTCGGAAAGGGCATTATTTTCTGAGATATCAGAAGATAAAAGCTTCTTCAATTTCAAATGTGCAGGTAGTTCTCGACTTAGAACAATTCATTCAGTTCAAAGCTACAACAGCACTGAAAAAAAGTGCCTTATGACTGTTTTTCACACAACCATTGCAACATCCTCCTGGTCACGTGATCAAAATTCAGGCGCCTGGCAACTGACTTGTAATTATGACGGTTGCAGGCTCCCGGGGTCACATGATCACTTGTTGTGACTTTCTGACGGCAAAGTTAATGGGGAAGCCAGATACATTTTAACGATCGGGTGGCTAATTTTACACTGCAGTCAGTGATTCACTTAACAACCATGGCAAGAAAGGTCATACAATGGGGGGAAATTCACTTAACAACAGTCTTGTTGAGCATCAGAAATGTTGGGCTCAATTGTGGTTGTAAGTCAAGGACTACCTCAGTGGTGGGATTCAAATTTTTTTTACTACCGGTTCTGTGGACGTGGCTTGGTGGGCGTGGCAGGGGAAGGATACTGCAAAATCCCCATTCCCTACCCACTCCTGGGGGAAGATTTTGAACTTCCTTAAGGCAGAGGGAGCTATAAAGCTCTTCCAAAGAGGGGAGAGGGCAACCAATGATTTTATGGGCAATGACGTTAACCCTCTGGAGTGCTTTCCTATCTGCCACTGTGCAATTGGCAAACCATACAGAGATGCAGTATGTTAAAGTACTCTCTATGGTGCAGTGGTAGAAGGTCCCCAGCAGGTTTTTCCCTTTTGACCACTGCTGCAATGTGAGCACCCTTTTTGCTTTGAAAATACAGGAGATTGTCTTATATCCATTACAAAATCTGAACATTAGCTCTGAGATAATTAATTTTTTTCTAGCAAATTTCTGCAAAATGGTTTCAAAAACAGTTCAGTGCTTACAAATGCCTGTTGTATAATATCTGGAAGTGACCAAAAACCCACTAGCCAACAAATATTCTAGGCAGTGAATGCAGCAAAACATTAATTACTTGGGTTGAGGTAGTACTTCATAGAAAGCAGAAGCCCAGCAAATACATTATAATTGATTAATTGTTCCTTGAGTCACCATCTCTATAGTAGACTGGCTATCAAATTGCTTCCATTATCTGGAAAATACTATGGCTGAGTTAATGGATGACAAAATAATTTCTTTTTTTTAAAAATCATTCAGTATAGTATAAATCTTTTAAAAGATTATAGAATATCTGTTTTAGATATCAGTGCCGAGGCGACTTATAACACAAAATAGTACACAGGAAAACTCCACGTCCACTTCAAGAGGAAGTGGCCAAAATTTATTAGTGAAATCAAACAGTTCATCTTGTTGTATGTTTTTATTTTATTGCCTTCATCATAATGTTTAGTATAATATTCTATTAAACAATGCATGGGTGGTTTTTATTGTTGATGACTTTAAATATATTCTTTTATACGGAAAAAATATGGTACTGCCATAACAATTTGAAAAAAAAAATCTCCTAAAAGCTAGATTCATATATAGGTAGTCCTCATTTAGCAAAGAAATTGGGACTGTTTTGGTTTTTATTAAACAGAAATTTGTCTTTAAAAGATGCAGCTGCTAAGTGAAACCCCAACTGTGTTTATCAACTTATTTTCAGCTATATCCCCAAGCTCTAAGGTGGGAAAAACAGCTGACATTCAGGTTTATTTGAAGAATGTTACTAGATAATACATAAGATAGGAATGATCTCTTGTGCATTAGACCTTCCCAATTCCCCTGCATTGTTCCCCAAAATCTTATAAGACAACAAGGGTCTCCTAAACAGCATGAAATTTAATCATGTGTCAGCTGGGAGTATGATCCAACCATGCAAAGAAATTAAGTAATAAGAGGCCTTCCATTCACATCAACCTTTAGTTATTGTCTATTAAATACCTTCATCAATTCTTCAGCTAAACAGTCCTTCAGAGGTTAACAGACTGCAGTTGCCACCGTCTGTTATCATTGACCATACTAGCTAAAATTGATGAAATTTAAAATGCCAGTCCAGACGATAAATTTAAAGTATACTGTAAAACATAATAATATTGCATTCTGGATGACATTTTCACAAAGTTCCCGAATCTGTGGTTTTTTTTTTTAATTTCAGCAGGCTAGGTTCCAAAAACTGCTTAATTTTCAAAAATTGCCTACAAAATGAATATATATTTCTATCATTAAAACTTATGGCTTTCCAGGTCATATTTTCAAACTGGTTTCCACATTCAGCATCTTTCATTTCTGATTAATTTACCTTGTTATCCATCACGGTCCACTGGCCATTGGCATTTTGCTTGAAAATGCAATGATTCCGAGAGATCATCAGTGGACAGGATTTTGAGGACAGCTGGTAAGTAACACCACCTCCTCGACCTAAAGTTACCTAAGCAAAGAAATAGACAAGATGTTTTTTAAATTGTAATTTAATTAATTATTGTAAACCAGAAAGGGGACTTTTTTTTGAAGGATATGGGACATTTTCACTTCATTTAAAAATGCAACCCTTTACAGGTTACAGGGGGCATGGCTAGTAATGTGATTATATCACCAAAGTGAGCACAATCAAATTTTTCAGTCCTTTTGCTGAGCAATATTTGTTAAGTGTAATATATATATATATATATATTCCAAAACAAAACAAAATAAAAATCACACTTTTACAAATCATTTCTACTTTAATTATAATCATAGTTTAGAAGAACTTTAAAAGTAAGATAATTATATGCATATCTCAAAATGAAACCTTAATTTAGCTAAATGGAATACCAAAAGAGATATTCTTTATATACACTTCTCTGCTTTGGCTCCTGCCTTTGGAATATGTTACCCCGAGGTGAGATTGGCTCCCACCCTCCTAATTTTTATAAGAGCCTTAAAACTTGCTTCTGCCAGATAGCCAGAGTCCCAATGGGGAGTTTACATTGGAGGTGATTGACTAATTAAAAACTAATCCATCCTCCTCCCCCCATGTATCCAGTTGCCTCCTTTTCCATCTTGCGTTAATGGTTTTATTT
This sequence comes from Toxicocalamus goodenoughensis, assembly GCA_032468175.1. NCBI lineage: Eukaryota > Metazoa > Chordata > Lepidosauria > Squamata > Elapidae > Toxicocalamus > Toxicocalamus goodenoughensis. Next base: position 135,609 of record JANHFN010008313.1, read on the forward strand.
TGTCTATTTTGTCATTTTATATTTGATGAGTTTAATATTTTTAATGTTTATTAAGCTGTAAGCCACCCAGAGTTGTTTTAAAGATGGGCAACAAATACATTTAATAAATAAGTAAATTAATTAATAAAACATGCATAAAATTATTTTGAGTAAAATAATTAAATTCACCCCATTTGAAGCAGTTATTTGCACTCCCTTCATAGCCAGTATACAAAAACTGGCTATGCTGAAATTTCCAACTCCCGAGTGGCTAGTAGGAGGCTGAGGAGTCATTTTCAGTTCTGCTTAGCTATGAGGAGATATATACAACCTTAAATGTCTTTTTTATGCAAAATAATAATTTTATTGATATGGAAATTCTTTGGGTTATAAAAAATGGTGTTGAAGAATCCCACATGGTATACGTGTTACTCATCCAACTTAAGCTACCATACAAATGACCTCTACTCCTCATACCTGAAGCAGCCAAAAAGCGCTGCGTTATTTAATTATTAACATAATTTGAAAAGTAACACTGGCTGCCCTTACATGAAACAACATATGTTTGTTTAGAGAGAGAGAGAAAGATGTTTTACAATAAACAGTTAGCCTCATAGACAGATATAAATTCAGTAGGGTTGTCCTCTTTTGTTTTAAGTCATGGATCCTGATAGCTAAAAAAATAAATTTCATGAATCTCTGATCAAGAAACAGGGCTTAGAAAGCTGGCTGTGTTCAAGTGAGCCTTGTTTGTGTTTGTATGTGCTTTGTTTGTGTTACGCATGCGCTTAAAGTCTCTCGTGAATATGAAAGCCTAACTTCCTGGAGAAGACTCTAATGCTGGGAAGGTGGAAGGAAAGAGATGATGGTGATCACAAGTAACATGGATGGACTCAGTTCCACTGATGATGAGTACACCCCTAGAAGAAGGATCAGATTAGGATCCCATATTCCTATACTTATGCATTTTATCTTTCCATACACTAAATATGAAATCTTTTAGTATCATTTCAAAGTGTGATTTTTGTCCTGGAAGATACAGGTAGTCCTCAAATTATGACCACAATTGAGCTCAACATTTCCATTGCTAAGTAAGAGAGTTATTGAGCTTTGTTCCATTTTACGCCCTTTCTGGCCACAGTTATTAAATGAACCTGGCCTCCCCATTGACTTTGCTCATCAGAAAGTGCAAAAAGTGATCACTACAACCATCATAAATACATTCCGGCTGCCAAGTGTCCAAATTCTGATCATGTGACCATGGGGATGCTGCAACGGTTAAGTGTGAAAAACGGTCATGTCACTTTTTTCAGTGCCGTTATAACTTCGAATAATCACTAAATGAATGGTTGTAAGTTGAGGACCACCTGTATTAGGAAATCCTCCTATCCTTGAATAGAATAGAATAGAATAGAATAGAATAGAATAGAATAGAATAGAATAGAATAGAATAGAATAGAATTCTTTA
>JANHFN010008313.1:142151-152652 GCA_032468175.1 Toxicocalamus goodenoughensis
AGGGATTAGTTTTAATCATGCAGCGTTTCAAATATTTAGTTTTAAATCATGTTTTATGTTTTGTATTTGACGTTTTTAATTCTGCTGTGCACCGCCCCGAGTCCTTCGGGAGAGGGGCGGTATAGAAATTAAAGTTTATTTATTATTTATACTTATTTTGGATAGATGGCTATTCAGTCTCTTCTTGAAAGTGTCCAGTGATGGAGCACCCATAACTTCTGAAGGCAAGTTATTCCACTGGTTGATTGCTTTCACCTAGGAAATGTCACTTTAGTTTTAGGTTGCTTCTCTCTTTGGTTAGTTTCCACCCCTTGTTTCTCATCTTGCCTTTTGGTGCTTTGGAATATAATGCAGACAATATACAATATAGACAAGGCTGAACATCTTTTTTATGGGGATAGTAATAATGATAAGTATGATGGAGCTTCTCTTTATTATTGAAGGGAAATAGACACTTAAAACTAAAGTGCACTGCAAAGTCAATCCAAGCTTTCCTTTTTTATGGTCCATAAACTGCAAAGATCACATCCGTGCTTTGCTTCGCAGGCTTTGGATAAAGCCACCACCATATCCTTATATGGCTGCAAAGCGCTGGAGAGATAGAACAAGTAACAGACAGCCCTGCTGCTGGTAAATGGGCTCATTAGTTAAGGCTAATTGCCTCATTAGAAAAGGGCGTGTACATAAATGCAGAGATAATTTGTGCAATATCCCAATTGGGCAACTGAACAATTTAAAGGGACGGTTTTAAATTAAAGTGAATGCTGCAAATAGCCGAATTTCATTTGCACAATATTGGAGGTTGCAGCCATTTTCCACACACACCCAATGTGAAAATAAGAACTAGCATATTTACATTCCATCTCCCAACAGGTCCGTAGAACATTGGAAAAAGTTAGCATTTTTAATTGTATATAAATATATGGGAAGGAGAGACTCATTTTTGAACACTAAGGTTCTTTGGAAGTTTCTTGGGATTTCATGATGGGAGGACCTTAGATTTTGTTCAAGTCATAAGCAAGGAAGGTTTGATATTTTCAAATGTATACAATATATCCTCTCCTGTCTTCTGTTGTGTTTCTATTTTAATGACTGTTATTTTAGAACAAATGTGTGCATGCCATTCAATCTTTTTAATTTAATTTTAGGAAAGCTTGACTTGCATTTGCATTGCAAATGGGTAAATTTATTTCTAATTGTACAAAATTAGGGAATTAAATACATTCAACATTGTTTGCAAGGAGTCACAGTAACAAGTTAAAAGGGGAAAAATCAGTTTCTGCAGGAGATGAGAAACTCATTCAGTGATAAAATGAAATGGCCAAGAGAGTTATGTTGTAAAGGCAACCTTTAAAGACTTTTAGCTCTAAAAGAGTCTTATCTACTGAAATTCTGAAGAATTGATGCAAAGTGAAGTAAATATTTCTGGCCAAGACAGGTTCATAATATAAAAAAGTAGTAGTTCAATAGATAAAGTAGATATTCAGCAGAACTGGGGATTCTTGGTAACAGATGACTAATCTGTCATAATTATTTTATACAATTACTACAGCAAATCCTTTTGCATTATTACTCTCTTGCATTTTAGTATCGGATGACTATGGACCTCATAATTTAAATATTGATATTATAATTAGGCCATTCTGTGTTTTGTTCATGTGCAACTGTCAGATTGGATGCCAAAATGTATAATGTATATTTTATGTTATTTATTACTTTATTCTAGAATTTTTAACTGGATATTCCTTGAGTGATTTTAACTTGTTCCGGTCTTTGTAATAAACATTGACTTGATGTGACTAGATCAACTACTAGATATTCAGATGATATGATCTAATGAAAACTGAAGATCAACACAGACATATAAAAGAGTAAGAGATCCTATGGTTTTTAAAAAACATTACTGACCTATAAATTCCATCAACTGCAGCCAAGGTAACCGATGATCATGCCCACCAACATCTGGAAAGGCACAAATGCCCCCATGTATTGTTCTGGGGAATGATCTTGAGAAGTCAACTAAGAGCTGGTTATTCTTACAAAATAAAGACACTTAGGGTTTATTGACAGGGTTACACTCAAAAAGAGAACAGTTGTCCCAATACTTATCTATCCTCCAAGAGATGTTAGTAGACTGCCAGGGTCAAGTGCTATTTAGCTTTAACTTAGCTCCACTGGTGTTTGAGGCTGCCTCTAAAGAATATTTGACTCTTTCTGACATCTCCCTGGCGATAAAAGAACAGAAGAATTATTTTCCAAGGTTTTGCTCTGGGAAAGCAAAAGAGGGAATGTTGAAGATGACTTCTTAACTCCTTTGGGGCCCAGTTGGGGTCTTGACTCTGGAGACATAATATTCAATTGATGAACATAAAATTTAGAATATGAATTCTGCAAGTGCCACAGATACTGTTCTTGGCAATCTTCTTTGTTATGATGCTGCTGAAATTTATTGAACAGGTGGTTCCTTTGAATCAGTAGATGCCCTAACTTTGGAGTTTGCCAGCCAGAAGAAACTGTTTGCTTTATTCTGCCAACAAAACTGCTTTATGATAGCAAAGGTGGACCCTAGACTGCTGTTACCTGGAGTCTAGCATAAATGTATATTAGCAGCTGAAAGTCTACTGACTGCGGTTTGCTTCCTAACTACAACTCAATGCAGCAAAGGTTGGAGACCATTTAATTGAATTGTGGACATTTTTGTCAGCAACATCTGGCAATGTTACATCTCATTGCACACATCTCGAAGTTCAGCACGTTGGCGCTGGCATCTCATTTCCACTTTGGACATTTCATCCTCATTATTGCATAATACATATTACAAGGCTGTTGGTTAATGGATTTCTTCCTCCTGGCTCCAATGTACGTTAATGGAAGAGGAAAACTGCGAACAGTTTTATGGAAGAAGAATATCACAGCAGGATATGTGTAATGCAGACAGATGTTACAAATGAAATGGCTCATAACAAATGGGCTCAAGCCAAATAACAGGTTGTGCTCTACGGTAGATGGGCCACGTAATGGCCATGGAGAACCCGTGGATGCAGTGGAGTTGAGCAAGTGGTCCATTAAAACTACTTTGCTTGAAGATCAAATATTAATAATAGGTGTTGATGTGATCCACAGGATCATTTTTTTGAATAGAGATTTAGGCAGCCAAGAAGCTGTTGTGTTCAACAGCAACGAGAGCCACCCACAAATAACTTGGAGTTACAGTTGTCAGCTACCCAGAATCATATGATTGGGGAGGCACAGAAAGGTTGCCAAATTGATCAATGGGTAATTTGCTTGAATTCAGGGATCTTCTAGACATGTGCAACTGCATAGATGTGAACATTAATTATTTGGGGGAAAATGATTTCCTTATATTTTTTACTGATGTATGCTAACTATTTCCACTGGAATAGATAAAATAGACAGACAGAAATACAGTTAACCAGAATCTTTTGTGTTTACATGGACAAGTCCATGTGGTTTTCTTGGCAACAATATGAAAGGGTTTTACTTGTGAATGAACACAAGGATAATATTGCAGGAAATAATCTGAGCCAGTCGCTGGGACCAGAGGTTTATTCTTCCAAGTTTATAGCAGGGGTGGGATTCTACCAGTTTGCACCTGTTTGCTAGAACTGGTTGTTAACATTCTAAGCAGTTCGGAGAACCGGTTGTTAGAAGAAATGACTGGCCTAATCCTGTAAGGAAGGCAGGAAGGAAACATTCTGGTGTTGCTTACAGAAACTGCCTCTCCGTTAACCCTTATTACATTCTTGGCAGGACTAAACTTCCTGTCTCAGGAACCTCAGGAGTTTTTTTCCCCTCCTTTGCTGGTACTTTGCTTGTGTGGAGTGACCATACAAAGTTACAATGGCACTGAAAAAAGTGACTTATGACCCCTTTTCACACTTATGACTGTTTCAGCATCCCCACAGTCATGAGAGGCCAGGCGAGGAGATGCGTGCCTCGATGTGAGTGATGTTGAGTTGGCCAAGCCCAGCCAATAACATGACCACCAAGCCATGCCCACCAACTAAGCCAGGCCCACAGAACCGGTTGTTAAAGAAATGAATACCACCCCTGACTAGGGTGCTAAACCTTTTGTAAATCATTACTTTTTTTTTCCTTTTAAAGACAAATGAAATAATTCTTTTCTTGGAAGTCTACCAGTTCTGCATATGACTTTGAATATAATAACAAAGTGGTTTGATCTCTACATTTCCTAAAAATAAAAATTCTGAATATTAATGTATACCGCTGCATAAAATATGCAAATAGGTCTGGCGCAAAGAAAAAAAATGAAGAAAAACATTCTAACTTTTATCTCTCATAAAGGGCATTATTTCTTTGCATATAATTTCTAGGTGTGCTTCTAAAAAAAAAAAACTACCCCTGAGAATTGATGGCATTTTGCTAACATGCTTCTTCTCTTTGCCACACTCTGCTAAAGTTTTATCATATGCCAGGAAAAGACAAGAAAATACTAAATTCACACCAAAACAGTTCGACAGATGTCCTGAGAAATTAGAATTTTCAGAAGAAACCATCCCACTAGGTGAATCACCCATATCTCAGAAAACATGCACAGCTGCTTCTCCTGTGATGCTGTAAATCCTGACACTCCTACAAAATGTCATTTGCTTTTGCCACCAGATGGGCCACTGTAAGTGTCAGCCTAGTACGATAGGTAGACGAGACAGAAAACATGACTAGATGAACTAATTTCACTTTATTTTAAAGGTACCTTAACAGAATCTTGTAAGTCTGAAAGAATTCTCCATTTGTCACTTTTACAAATAGATAACTTAGTGAAGGTCCTTCTTCAGCCTCTTGCTCTGTATACAGTGTAGCTGGGGGCTGTGCTCCTTCTTGTCTGACCATTTCCTAGGCAGCATCTCATTTCCTGAAGTAATTTCCCACACGTTGTTACAAGTAGGCAGAAAAGCTGATATATATTCTAGAACACATTCTGCAGCTGAAGAATGTGCTATAAAATGAATACATGGAGCAACAAACCATGTTAGCCCAACTTCACCAATTGATATATGGTGCTCAAAGGATAGAGATATATAGACACAGATAATCAGACTTGGAAGAGACCTTGTACGTCATCTAGTCCAACCCCCTTGAGCAGGAGACCCTACACCATTTCTGACAAATGGCAGTCCAATCTCTTCTTGAAAGTCTCAACTGATGGCACTTCGACAAATTCTGAGGGCAAGCTGTTCCATTGGTTGATTGTTCTCACTGTCAGAAAGTTTCTCCTTGTTTCCAGGTTAAATCTCTCCTTGTTCAGTTTCCATCCATTATTCCTTGTCTGATCTTTGGGTGCTTTGAAGAATAGCTTGACCCCTTCCTCTCTGTGGCAGCCCCTCAAGTCTTCTCTTCCTCCTTCCCTTCCTTTCTCCCATTCATTCATTTTCCTTCTTTCTCTTTCCTTTTCTCTTTGAGTGCCGTGCTCCACAGCCTGAAGGAGTTTCTGCTTTGCCTACTCAGACAAATTAGCACATTTTAAGGGGGTGGGCTCATTAATTGACTCACTGCAATTCATTTTTAACTCTCTAATTTGCATGCATTACCATAAGTTGTTAATAAATTCATCGTTGGTTGTTACTTACTTTGCCAATTATTTACCGTAGTGTTTATCTTTTTAGCATTTTGATTTGCCTCTCACCCTGTACATTACGCTGTTCCTTTATGAAAGGATTGTCACGTTTCCATTGATTTTCTTTTAAAAAAAAAAGATTTTGTGTGTACCAGATATTATGCTAATCAGAACAGAAAAAAAATTGAGAACAAAGTTTTTGGACTGAGCCAAAAGATCATTGAAACCTGGGATTTATGGCTGTTTTCCCTCCCGGATGCTCACAAACCTGCTTTTATTGAGCAGGAAGTTCAATTAAGAATCACACAACCCCAACCAGAAATTTCGGATACAACAACCAACAGTATAAGCAAATTCTCCTTTCCAACATTAACCCTAAAATAACACATGAGGTTGCCAGATTTTCTATGTAAAGGTAAAGATTATCTTCACACATACGTGCTAGTTGTTTCTGGCTTTAGGGGGCAGTGCTCATCTTCGTTACAAAGCCGAAGAGCCGGTGCTGTTCGAAGACATCTCCGTGGTCATGTGGCCAGCCAAAGGTGCATGGAACGCTGTTACTTTCTCACCAAAGTGGTCCCTATTTTTCTACTTGCATTTTTAAGTGGTCCCTATTTTTCTACTTGCATTTCAAACTGCTAGGTTGGCAGAAGCTGGGACAAGTAATGGGAGCTCATTCTGTTATGGAACATTAGGGATTTGAACCGCCGAACTACCAACCTTTCTGATTGACAAGCTCAGCGTCTGAGCCACTGCGTCCCCCAGATTATCTATAGTGCCATGCAAAATTAGGCGATGAATAATTAAGAGCAATTGAACCTGCTTAGTATGTATGCCCAAAATGGCTCAGATTTAGCATTAACTGATGGCTTTGTGGTTAAGGCAGGATTGAAACTTACTGTTTCCAGGTTTCTAGCCTTAAATATAACAAACTGGCTCTCTCTATATAAATATTTCAACGTTTATATTTACTGAATTTCTAACTTTAATCTCTTTTTTTCCCTTTGTTGCATATGTCTAGTCTGAGCATATTTTCATTTAGGTGTTAAATATTCATTTAACATTTGAAAAATAAATTTCTTTGTTTACTTGTACCTTTCCTAATTATCCTGATATTTTCAGTTTGGCTATTTGAATACCAATTTCCTTCTGTTGATTAATGACCACAATAAAATTATTTTGGAATAGCATATTCTATGATAAGTCAGAAAGTCCTTTAAATGAATGGTATAAACATGATGCAAAATAAATGAAAAGAAATAAATGAAAGACCTACATTCTGTTTTGACTGTTGCTGTTTTTTCAAAGGCACTTCCCATATTTTTGTTCCTAATGCATTTGGCCTTTGTTCAAAGAAAAATGAGGTCACTTTTCTCAAATATATTTAATACACACACAGGTAGGGAGAAACTGCTTATAATATCACAATGAGTAACTATAGAATATTTGAAATTGGCTTGGCACCCTTGCTGATAACCATCTTGACATATCTAAAGACAGCATTTCAAGTGGGATTTGGGAAATGTTTGTGATTATCATTATTTGGCAATATACAGTTGTTATTCTTTTGAAGTATGGCATTTTAGTGTTTCATTATTCTCTGGTTATTTTTGCTGCATTTTAATACTTTAAAAAATCTAATATACTAAAGGCACCATGAATGGGGAAGGTAAAATCCCCAGGTATTTTAAATAAATGTGCACTTCCAAATGCTGTCCAAGTGTTCAGATTACACAATGATCTGTTACATTCAATGTGAGGTGTTTTTTCTGTGTCATTGTTGGTTGGTTTTTCCTGTTAAGTAGCTAGTTTAAATTGAGATAAGAACTGTGATGGTGCAGTGGTTAGAATGGAGTATTGCAGGCAAATTCTGCCCAAAGCCAGCAATTCAATACTGACTGGCTCAAGATTGACTCAGCCTTCCATCCTTCCGTGGTGGGTAAAAGGAGGACCCAGATTGTTGGGGACAATAGGTTGACTCTGTGAACTGCTGAAAGAGGGCTGTAAAGCACGATGAAGCAGTATATAAGTGCTATTGCTATTGCTATAAATACTGGACAGGGGTGGGATTCAGTTTTTTTAACAACCGGTTCTGTGGGTGTGGGTGTGGCTTGGTGATTATGTGACTGGGTGGGCATGGCCAACTTGACATCACTCATGTCAAGGGGCGTTTCTCCTCGCTCGTCTGGAGGAAGGTCTTCAGTTAAGACGATGTTTGACTGGACCATGTGATGGGCTGGTGGGTGCAGGGGAGGGATTTTTGATTTTCTTTTGGGAAGGGAAAACCCACAACTCTCAGATTTGGGTTTTCCCAGATGTGCCTGTCACGGAGTCTATTAGTTTGGAGCTTGTTAGTTGGAACACTGACATCTGACTCACCTAAATCAGAGAGAGATTGGCCAAGACTTTGAGACAATAATTTTCCTTTTTTTTAGTCAACTAACCTCATAGCATTATTGTGATAAGGAAAGGAGAAGAGGCACCTCTGTCTTCCATTTAATTGAGCTCTCAAAAGAAATGCAGGATATTGATGCAATGAATGAATGAGCGAACTAGGGAATGAAGCTTATCGTCTTTCTATCAATTTACATTTTAGGAGATGCCCGCTGGGATATCCAACTTTTTGGGTATCTCACAGTCGTGCAGTTTTGCTTTTAATGTGTCAGAAGCCATTTAGATATGTTCGAACCTTCTTGATGGGCCTCTATCTGTATAGCTGCCCACACAAAGGAAATATTTTATTAGGAAGTGAATTTATCATAAGAGTTGCTGTTCTGTCACCTTTTGTTCCCATAATTACTGAGAAAAAAGTACCCTCCTTTCATTTCAGCCAAGATCTCAGCCATGAATAATTCATTCAGATCCAGCTGGACATTTATTTTTTAAAAAAAAGAAGGGGAAAGAAAGAAAGCTTGCATAGAACCTACTGATTAAACCGCATTAAGAATAGTTAGGTGAATATCTTATTTAACAAATTAGAGACTTTGGCCACCATGAGATGTACTTTTTGGAGTTAATGCCTGAGCATTTAAATAAGAATGGATGTAATTATTTTACAGTCTGTGCTCTTTAGAGACCTGTTGCCTTCACTTTCATGTACAAAATTCTCTGATGAAGGAACATAATTAGATCATAGGATTTTTTATTCTATTTTATTTTTTGCCCATAACTTTAGGGAAATGGCCTTGAAAAAAAGAAAATAAAGAATGAAGAGAAAGAATGGAATTGGAAAAAGCACTGAGCCTTAACAAAATGATGAGTTGGTATGTCTACCCATCTGACTTGACCAGTTCTTTGCTTTCTCTTGTTTCTGTTTCTCTCTCAAAAAAAATGGAAAAGAAACAAAGCCAATGAAGGGCATAAAATGTGGCAATGGGGGGATAGAAAGTACTCTGTTCTTCTAGCAATAGCAACAGACTTATATACTGCTTTATGGTCAATTATCCCCTTCTTTCCCTTGTCAGTCAACCGATTTATCTCAGCCTAGATTTATGTTATTTAACTTATTTCCCGATTCCAGTAGTCAACTTTAATCCAGCTTCTTCAAATCTATGATTGCTGTAATTTGTAGATCACATGACTTTGGTATACCTTTCTATGGTGAAATTTGAAGTGTGTCCAAGGATGATTCTAAAATATGGCTACCTATGTTCTTGAAAATGAATGGGAAAATACTGCGATTGAAAACCTGACTTTCTGATCCTGGAAAAAAAATAATTTCATATATATCTAGGCCTAAGAATGAATGAATGAATGAATGAGTGAGTGGGTGAATGAATGAATGAATGAATGAATGAATGAATGAATGAATGAATGAATGAATGAATGGTATATTCAGCTTATCATTGTAATTTTTGTCACAAATACTGAGAAAGTGAAATAGTTTGGCCTGCCTTTCCCATCATTTATTCTTCTTTCCAATTGTACATTTTTTCCTTGGCCTAATTTTATTTAATGTTACAGAGATGTTATTATTGCAGTTGTATTATCAACTACGTTGTTCAGAACTGACTGAAAAACAAGGAAGGGAAAGCAAACTTGAATTATCTAATCTTCCCAGGCTGCAAAGTGATTTGTGGTGCTCCCAATGTCTCCTCTATCAAATTTATCTCCATAAATTACCATTACAGTCTTATCTTGTTCTGCTGGGAACAGAATCAAAAGGTTGCATTAAGATTGTTATTATTATTCTCCTTGCTCTGAACAATGTTTTTTCTTGGTAGGCCTACACAATTATATCCATCTCTAATTAAGACAATCCTCAGTGAGGCTTTTCTTTTTAAAAAAAAAACCTCCATCACCACCACCCACCAGGTATGAGCTTAATTCCACAATTAATCCCTTCACAAGACAGAGTTAACACATTACCCAGAAACTGAGCAGAAAAACTAAAGAGAAGAGCAAACTTCACATGGGTGTCAAAACAGAATGATTTCAACAAACATTTTCCTTGTGGGCAAATATAAAAATCAGTGCACTTAGATAAATATTTTCCTCAGGGTCAGCTATAAAAGCAGAATAAAATCAATGCCAACTAACTGCAAAGTCAGAACAACATGCAAATAACAACAGCGTTCTACGAAAATGTTAGATAAACGTTATATTAAAAAAATAATCCAAGTAGAAAAAAGAGAACAAACTTTATAGAATACTTACATAAAGACTCTTGAGTGAGATGGATTCAGCATGGACATGTCCAGTGGTGGGATTGAAATAATTTAACAACTGGTTCTCTGTCCCAATGACTGGTTGGGTGGGCGTGGCCATGGTGGGCACCCCAAAAAGAGAAACAAAAAGGGCCACGGGGTGGCTGCATTGTACCTCCTGAGCCCTATTTGGGGCCTATTGGATGTCCCTGCAGCCCCCTGGGAGCCAAAACGGGGTGTGGGGACTTCTAGAAGGGGC
>JANHFN010008313.1:172614-182761 GCA_032468175.1 Toxicocalamus goodenoughensis
ATCTATCTATCTATCTATCTATCTATCTATCTATCTATCTACCTACCTACCTACCTACCTACCTACCTACCTACCTAATCTATTATCAATCAATCATCTAATGTATTATCTCTGTCTCTTTCTTTCTCTCTATCTAATCTACTATCTATTCATCGATCCTCTATCTAATCTCTCTCTCTCTATCCATCCATCCATCCATCCATCCATCCATCCATCCATCCATCCATCCATCTATCTATCCATCCAGGTCTCATGCATAAAGCAAACTGAGATCAAATCCATTTGATTCCATATACTGGCTGGGGAATTCTGGCAGTTGAAGTCCACACCATTTAAAGTTGCCAAGTTTGAAAAACACTTCTGCATAGCATGGACTCGGACTCTTCTAAGATAGATGGGAAGAGCCAATGCTTGTCATACAGCCATATGAATCTGTGTAATCTACGTTTATATCTCTGAACTTCATGGCCATCACTTAATTGTGTGGCGATCATCTTCATATTTTCAGTCTGGAGATCCACTTTTTAAAAAAAATCAACCCCAGATTTCTCATCATGTCATCAGTCTGCTCCAATCAGCTTCATTAGATGAGTCACAGTTCTAGTAATATAACAAATTGAGAAGCAGGTTGATCATGTTTCCCTTTACTGACCGTTTTTGATGCTAAAAAGTCCAAAATATTGTAACCTGTAATCCAAGAAGAATTGCTACAACCCCTTAATCGTTTTGATTGACCTTCTTTCCACTTTTCTCAGCAAGGCACTGTTCACTTTTCAGGTATAGAGATCAGAATTCAAAGTATAAGTTTAACCATGGTGTGATGGTTCAGCGGTTAAAGCTACTGAGCTTGTCAGCTGGAAAGGTTTGAGACCTAAGCGCAGTCTGATGGGGTGAGCTTCCACTACTTGCCTCAACTCCTGCCCACTTAGAAGTTTGAAAGCATGCAAATGTGAGTAGATAAATAGGTACAATTTTGGTAGAAAGGTAACAGCATTCCATGGACCTCGGTGTATACTCATGCTAGCCACATGACCATGGAAGCATATTGGACAATGTTGGCTCCCTTGGTTAAGAAACAGAGATGACCACAGCCCCCTAAATTTGAAAACTGGGTAGGGGAAACTTTTACCTTTATTCAAGGTATGATTCTATAAAGGCATAATCATTTTGATATGTTTAAACTATCATTCCATTCCAAATGATCCCACAGCTATAATTTTTATGGCAGTCAAACATAGGTGATATCTTCATTTCTTTTTTTTCTTGGTGAATTGCCACCATCAGGATAGGTAATCAGGAATGCAGTTTTTAGTTCACCAGTTTTGATCATCTGGAATAATTTGCATTTCATAGATGTTTTTTTTCTCTTTGGCATGCTTTTATTCATGTAGCAGGCTGTGCTCCTGATATATTTGGCTAAATTTCCTATACATTCACAGATGTGCTCCTATTTGTAATGGGGAAAACCTGGACAGTATGATCTTTCCTTTTTACTGATAGATTCCCATCAAAGAGAAAGAAATACATACACCTACATTCTCTCTTACACCCAAAGACACATAATTGCCCATGAAATATATACTGAAACATCAATAGCAGGTTTTCTCTGCTATCCCTTCTCCAAGTAGCTCATTCATAATAATAGCAGAACAACATATTAATGTAATAACTGAATTGCAAGAAACCTCGGAGGCCTTCAAGTCCAACCCTCTACTCAAGCAAGAAACCCAACAACATTTCAGACAAATGGCTGTCCAATCTTTTCTTAAAATCCTCCATTGTTGGAGTATTTACAACTTCTGGAGGCAAATAGTTCCACTGGTTAATTGTTCTACCTGTCAGGAAATTTCTCCTTAGTTCTAAGTTGCTTCTAGATTAGTTTCCATCTATTTGCTTCTTGTTTTGCCTTCAGGTGCTTTGGAGAAAAGATTGAACCCCCCCCCCCTCTTCTTCAGGGAAGCTCCTTAGATATTGGAACACTGCTATCATATCTGTGATGACCCAGGGTGGGATACAAAAGAAACAGTCACAGAAAATAGGTGAAGCCCCTTTTATTCCTTCACTTTGTTTCCAAGCTCTGAATATCTTTGACGGAAGACAAAAATCTGCCACAGTTACATGAAAAAGGAAAAAAGCAATACAAACCAGGCAAGATAAAGGCCGGAGGATGTCCACAGATAACACACCCTGGGAAGGATGACAAACTCAGAGAGGAACTATAAACTAGAGATATTTACACGATTTGTTTCCAGCGTTTGCCAGTACGCAGGTCCAAACTCTTATTCGGTTGTCACATCTGCAGCCCATGAAAAGGATCAAGGCCCTCTCCTCCCAAGTAGACCCCGTCTCTCCCTTATCTTCTCCTCCCTGTGTGCCCTAGGATGGATAGGGGATGGGCCTGGGTCCTCTTCAGCTGGCCTCTGCTCTTCCCCAGCCTCCTCCACAATCTCTGGAGCCACACTTCCACTCCCTGTCACTCAGAGTCAGTCTCCACCAGGGGGATGACAATATCATACCCATTCCTGCTTTTCATTAAACTAGATATTTATTTATTTATTGAATTTATATTGCCGCCGTATGTTTTAGCCTCCAGTCCCTGGATCATCCCTGAACATGAAACAGAACTGCAGACAGCAATTGGCCTCTGCTTTCCATCATACAGACAAAAGAATGGTCACTAGATACCGATTCATTAACTTGTTTAGCACACTGTTTCTCAACCTGGACAAGTTTCAGATGTGTGGACTTCAACTCCTAGAATTTCCCAGCCAATAATCTGGCTGTTGAATTCTGGGACTTGAAGTCCACATCTGAAATTTGCCAAGACTGGAAAACACTGGTTTAGCAGACTGCAATACATTTAATGAATCTTGGAGAAAGGGATGAAGATGAGGATAATATCCTGATAAATTTTCATCTGAGAATGGACAGGGAGGACTCTGGAACCAAGTGAATCTCCTGTGTATTTTTTGCAAGTCTAGATCTTAGAGCATCCTGGAGTCTATGAGGCCAAATTAGCCTCATAGTAAGTAATGAAAAAGTAATGAAAGGGACAGCTTAGCTTCATTTAATATGGGAGATCCGAAGAAAAATATATTTTTTTAAAAAAAGAGATTCAATAAAAAGGCTTACAAAGTAGTCCAGATCTTTTCATTCCCCCCTCCCCCTCCATATATGCCTAGCAGCTCTTAGAAACTCTTTTAAGAATATTCACAGCCTCATTAAGACTAATAATTTTCTACATTTCCTACCCCAATTCACATGCAGATAGGCTTACGGGAAGAAGGAGAGCGGTGCAGACATTCTAATTTTTGCAATGCATCATTCAAGACCTGAGTAGCTTCCTTATAAGGAAGACCACAGTATTTTGGGGCTTTTTACCTTGGGATACAGGTATATATATTTAAGAATGATGCATTCATAAAATAATTCATAGCACAGCTGGTCCTCAGGTTACAGTGACAATTGAGTCTGAGAACTACACTGCTCAGGGATGCAATCCTAAAATGCAGTCCCAGCAGTCCCCAGTTACATAATTACATAATTAAGTGAGTCACCATGGGTCATTAAGTGAGGGTATCACATGACCATGACTTATGACTTTGCCTCTGGGAAGCCAGCAAGAAAATCATAATCATGTAACTGTGGAGACGTGATGGCTGGGATCACTGAGGAGCTATCATAAAACAAAAAATCCTTTTTCAGCACCGTCCTAACTCCGAAGGGTTGTTACCTATGATTGTGAAAGTTGGATCTTAAAAAAGCAAGATAGGAAGAAAATCAACTTGTTTGAGCTGTGGTGCTGGAGAAAGCTATTGGGTGTTCCTCAGACAGCAAGAATGACTAACAAACAAGTACTGGAGCGCATAACGCCAGACATGACACTGAAAGGCAAAAACCATAAAACTGCATCTCACTTACTTTGGTGGCATGCCGTGCAAAGGAATTCACTGGATAAAGCAATTACATTTGGGAGAATTAGAAGTCAAAGGAAACCAGGCCACCAAAGAACACAGTGGTAGGACACCACCAAAGCTGACACCAGCCAGGGCATAGAATAATTCAAAGAAGTAGAGCAAGATTGGAAGACTTGGCCCAGAGAATCACCATGTTGGACATGACTGAATGGATAACATTATCACCACCATCATCATCATGTCTGAATTGATACCATCCTCCACATCATCTTACTCCAGTTTGGTGTTATTAACGCTAGATGTGGAAGAGAAGGAAGAATGGCCAAGGGTAGGATCCTGAAGGTCCCATTCCGGGGAGACAATACAGGTAGTCCTTGACTCACAACCACAACCGGGCCTTGGATTTCTGTGGCAAAGCGAGTTGGTTGTTAACTGAATTGCAACCAATTTTTAGGACCATTTTTGCCAAATTGTTAGGCAAATCACTGCCATTAAGTGAATCGGGTGGTCATTGAGCAAATCCAGCTTCCCTCATTGAGTATGTTTGTATGGCTGGGAAGCAAATGGCAATTATTAGGACACTGCAATGATCGTAAATACATGCCCACTGCCAAGTGCTAAAATTTTGATCACAATTTTTGATCATTGGGATGCTTGGATAGCACTTAGCACCTATACTGCTTTACAACCCTCTCTAAGCAGTTTACAGAGTCAGCCTATTGCCCCCCAACAATCTTGGTCTTCATTTTACCCACCTCGGAAGGATGGAAGGCTGTCAACCTTGAGCCGGGTGGGATTTGAACTGCCAAATTGCAGTCAGCTGGCAGTCAGCAGAAGTAGCCTGCAGTACTGCACAGTAACCACTGTGCCACCGTGTCTCATGGTCTGAAGCGTGAGGATTCATTGACTCATTGTTAGTCACTTTTTCAGTGCTGTTGTAACATCGAATGGTCATTAAATGAATGACTGTAAGTCAAGGAATAGTGTCCTACCCAAAGGACACTTAACTATGACTGCTATTTTTTTAAAAAAATGTCTCTTCTGTACTCATGGAAAGTTAGTTCACTAAGCAGAAACTTAAGCTGCAACTTTTATGCCATCAATTCCAGGGGAACCTTTTGTGAAAAGATATTTTTTCAAAACAGAATATAGTTCCTCTTCTCAAACTACCTTACACGGGATCCGATGCTTTTCATATCATACAAAAGGGGAAGGTTTTCTATTTTTCTCATCTTCACCACAAAGAAATCTTTTACCTACATCTGAATAATATGAATACATTAATTAAGCCTGATAATGGCTCTTAATGATACCCATCAGCAACGGAACAAAGCTATATATATATATATATATCTTTAATTTTTGTAACAGTGGTACCTGTAATGTAATTCCTTATATTGTAACAATCTAAAATGATGCGATCATTGATATACTTTAAAAATTACCCTTCCCCCCCTTCAAATGCCAGAGGGTTAGTGTGTGGAGTACATCATCGAGTACTCATTGATTTATGACCACATTTGGGGGTCAGAATTTCCCTTGTTAAGCAAGATGGTTGTTAAATGAATTGCACACAGTTATGTGACTTTTTGTCACAGCTATTAAGAAAATCACTGCAATTGTTAAACACATCCAGATTCCCCCACTGATTTTGCTTGTTGGAAACTGTTTGGGAAGGTGGCAATTGGTGGGAAATGCTATTGTAGTCATAAGTGTGCGGACTGGTCATAAGTCACTTTTTTCAGCGCCATTGTAATTTCGAACAGTCATTAAACGAATGGTTTTAAGTCAAGGAGTTTCATGGCTAAGGCGGGACTGGAACTCATGGTCCCCTGTTTCCTAACCAAGTGGCTGCAGCAACCACTATGAAGGACAAACAAGCAGAAGATGATCAAAACGCACCCATGAACACCAACTGGCAGTCAGGAGACGTGATAAAAACTCTTTAATTTCACAACATGTAGACCAACTTCAAATAGAAAAATGTGACCATCAGATGAGGTGGTAATCAGGAAAATCCTAGAATGTGCTGAGATGGACAGATTAACTTTAAAAATAAAAGAAAAAGAAGACTCAGAAGTAGTTAAAAATAAGGGGTAGAACTTAGAGGAAGAAAAACAATGAATGTTCTTATTAAAAACAGGGATGGTATATAACTATAATCGCTATAAGTACCAAAAATATGAGTGAGTTAAATACAAAGAATGCGAATTGTACTGTATGGGAACTACCATAGCTGTTAATTTATCTGTTATTATATTATTAGTATTATTATTAGTAAAAGGGACAATATTTTTTACAATATTAGCTATGTTTTTTTACTTTTTTGTAAATAATTTGCCTGGAGAAAATGCTGTATTCAAAAATGTTTATGAATAAAATCTAAAAAAAAAAAAAAAGGAAAATGTGACCATCCTAGACCAATCCAAGTCCAAAATGGAATTTCTAGAAGCCCAGCATTCTGACAAATCAGTCAACAACAGACACATAGACATTAGCAACATCTATAGACTATGCAAAAGAGTTTATCACCCAGCCCCCAAAGGAACAAAAAGACCCAAGGATCTCTCCACCAACAATCAGCACCCAGATCAAGCATAGATTCACTCCAACATTAACATCAGACAACAATCAAATAAACAATAACCCAATCAAGAAATTGCCAAAGAAATCAACACAAAGAGCCCAAACAAAGAATCTCTAAGACTACCCCCCCCACCAACACTGACAGGCAAGACACTAGAATATAAACTGAGAGCAAACCTCACCCCTTACTAGCACTGATTACGTTAGAAGTTGTAAATGCTCCAACACTGGAAATTTTAAAGAAGAGTTTGGATAAACCTTTGTCTGAAATGGTATAGGGTTTCCTGCCTAAGCAGGGGGTTGGACTAGAGGAACTTCAAGGTCCCTTCCAACTCAGTTATTTTCTCCTCCTCCTCCTCCTCCTCCTCCTCCTCTCCTAACCTATCCTATTCTCTGGGTAATGAAATGTGTGCAAAAAAAACAAGGATGCTCAGAGCGCACCAAAGACTGTGCAGGTGCCTTAACAACTAGACCAAAATCCCCAACTTCCCCTAATCAGTTTCAAATGGGCAGGTAATTATGGGAAAAAGAAGCAAGGCATCTCAAGGGCAGCAGATGGGAAAAGC
Source organism: Toxicocalamus goodenoughensis (assembly GCA_032468175.1). Classification (NCBI taxonomy): domain Eukaryota; kingdom Metazoa; phylum Chordata; class Lepidosauria; order Squamata; family Elapidae; genus Toxicocalamus; species Toxicocalamus goodenoughensis. The sequence continues at coordinate 179,684 of JANHFN010008313.1, forward strand.
TGTTAATGAAAAAAAAACACCCTAATTTCCACCGAATGCCTTTTTTCACCTTTGAAACCAAACTGTACTGTATTGTTCACCAACCTATTAGTTCATAAGTACCCTAATTAGGCTGTAGCTCCAGATTAATAGGATTAGCAATAGAGGCATTTTAGAAATATACCAAATTTCCTTGTCTTATGACTCTCTTGACATTTATAATCATGTAGAAATACTAAATTTACATAGCTATGCCTAATTAAACACGGTTGTAATTATTCCCCCGTCCAACTATGTCAAAACAGAAAGAACAAACTGGAAAATCGAATGACAGAAAACCACCTTTATAGCTTTTTTGTTTTGCCAATCAAAAAATGAGTTTTAATATTGTGTGTGTGTGTGTGTGTGTATATGTGTATGTATATGTGTGTGTATTCCCTGAAAATATGACCCACCCCGAAAACAAGTCCTAGCCTGATTTTCACACCTGCACCTAATATAAGCCCTACCCCAAGAATAAACCCTAGTTAAGGTCCATCTACTCTGTGCTTGGATGAGGCGCAGACATAAAAATCAAGGTAGGGCAAGAGTGGGGCTATAGGAAGGAAGGGAGGAAAGAAGGGAGGGAGGGGGAGTGGAGTGGAGTAAGTTAATAAGTATTTGGGAGGGATGGCAGAAGGAAGGAAGGAAGGAAGGAAGGGAGGCAGGGAGAAGTGGAGTGGAGAAAGGAAACATAGTTGGGAGGGAGAGAGGAAGGATGGGAGGAAGGATGGAAAGAAGGAAGGAGTTGAGAGGGAGGAAGGCAGGAAAGGAAGAAGGAAAGACACGCACATGCACAAACCATCACTTCTAGTCATTTACAATAGACATAAAAGCTCATTCTTTCCGACAATTCCCACATAAACAATCACAACTAAAATCAAATAATTCGAATCAGAGTCAATCAGCTTTAAAGGTAATTCAGCCTCCTACGTGCTTTCCCAACTCCCCACCAGGTTAGAGTGATTTTTTTGAAAGCCATGAGGGACTTTCTGCCTCTTTTATATTTGCTGACTGGGAAAATCTGGCAAATGCTACATGGATGTTAAACAAAGATAGTAGTTGTATATACTGTATATAGATAAAACAACATTAAAGGAGATACTCTGCACACACACACATATCCTGTTTTCCCGAAAATATGACCTACCCAGAAAGTAAGTGCTAGCTTGATTTTTACACATGTGCCCAATATAAGCCCTATTCCCAAAATAAGCCCTATTCCCAAAATAAGCCTTAATTAAGATCCCGCCCACTCCAGAGCGCATGGGTAAAAAGCTAGATGGAAGGTGGAGCTGCCCTACTACTTACCTTAGGACACTTGCCTTGCCGGCCCATTTCTTCTGCAGCTGGCAAGGCTGGCAAGGCTTTCCTGAAAGTCTCTGTAGCTGATAACAAAGCTCTGGATCGATCCAAAGCTGTGTTATCCACTGCAGAGGCCTACAGGAAAGCCTTGACAGCTGCAGAAGAAAATGGTCCTGAAGGCCTGTGACAGCAAAAAGGAGTCTGGAGGCGATGCACACAGGTGAGGTTAGTCAGTGGATGACACACACACCCCCAAAAAAATAAGACCTGGCGCCTCTTTTGGTGGCAAAAAAAAATAAGACAGAGTCTTTTAGGAATCCCGGGGCTAAATTTTGTCACACCACACAACCTGCATTCCCAGAGAAAGCCTGAGCTCATTTTTTAGCCCTACACTGAAAACTGATCAATACTTTTGGCACAAGTAAAACAGAATTGGATATAATCAACTCTTGTCTTGTTTCCTTTTGATGCAATTTTCTACTATATTAACAGCTGTTACGATAGCCTGCCTTTGTGAGCAGACATAATTCAAAATCGGAACGCAGCTGAATTAGATTAATTTTCTCTCGCCTGCTCACATTCCATTCTCTATTAATATTGTGTCTTCATTTCATTACCCCAAAGGATTATACAACCATGTTTCATAGCCTGTAATAAGATGATACAGACACGGCCAGAGTTGCTGGCACAAAGAGAGGTGATATCTAGACTTTCTCCAAGGATCCATGCCCAAAATTAATTATGCCAACATATTTCATTGCCCAAATAAGGAACGGAGGTAAGACTAGATCTTTGCTTGAAGAAGGCTCAGATTGACCATTGTGACCTTAGTGTTTGGGAGATAGTTTTGCATCTGGAATTGGGGATATGAACAGGGGTGGGCTTCAAAGATTTTAGCAAAGGGTTCCCTGCCCAGTTGCTGGGTGGGCATGGCCTACTCAGCTTCCTGCACCATGGAGGGGGGGCGTTTTTCCCTCCCTGGGCTCGGGGTTTTCCTCAAGCCTCCAGGAGGACAAAAATGGCCTTCCCGGGCTCCGGAGGCTCTCTTGAAGCCGGAAGCAGCACCATTTCTGACCTTCCCGAAGTTTGAGGAGGCCTGTTTTTTGCCCTCCCCGAGCCTCCGTGCATCCAAAATGGGCCACAAGGAGACTCCTGGGAGGGGCAGGGCAGGGTGGGGCCAGCCAGGAGTCGGATTTGGGGGTTCTCCGAACTACACAGGATCTTAGCTAGGGGCTCTCTAGGGCCCCTGCAAACCCCCAGCAGCCCACCCCTGGTTACAACAGCTTAGTAAGATTATGACACACAACTACAGATGGTCCCCGACTTACAACAGTTCATTTAGTGACCATTCAAAGTTACCACAGAAGTGAAAAAAGTGGCTTATAGCCGTTTTTCATACTTACAACCTCTGTAGGATCTCCACCATCACGTGATCGAAATTTAGATGACAATTAGATGGAAAGATTAGAGGATGAAAGATGGTATTACTATGTATGCTTAATAATATCATTGGCATTAAAGTAGAACATTGAAATATTGAATAAGTACTCTAAAACAATCATGTATGTAAAAACTAGGATTTTATAAGTTTGACTAATGTAACAATTGTTATTGTTATTGTTATTATTATTGTTATTATTATTGTTGTTATTATTGTTGTTATTGTTATTGTTATTGTATATGTTCAGACTGGGTTTGTCTACCTATCGAGTCCTTACTAAGGACCAGGGATAGGCAAATCTGGATGTTCGATGG
>JANHFN010008313.1:182861-193664 GCA_032468175.1 Toxicocalamus goodenoughensis
AAACTTTAACCTTAGACTGTCTACTATTGACCTCACCCCTTTCCTGAGAGGTCTGTAGGGGGCGTGCATAAGCGCACCAATGTGCCTACCGTCCCTGTCCTATTGTTTCTTTTATTTTTCGTATATGTATCCGTGTATTCATAACTATGTTTTTACTTATACCTATTATCTTGTAAGCAATTGACAAACCGAATAAATAAATAAATAAAATAAAATAAGATAATTCCCATTTGGCCTAATAGTAAGGCAACATGGAAACTGTAGTCCAAAATCCAATGGAGAATATGTGGCTCATCCTAGATACATTTTTCACTTGTTCACGTAAAGAATCTTTGCATTGTTTTCAGACAAATACTTTTCTTTTAAAAAATCTTGTTTCTTAAATTGTAATAGAAAGCGTTTCAATTGTATGCATGTATTTAAATTCTGCTTTTAGCTATTATGCTTTATTGTTATTTCATCATCTGGGGCACATCATTTAATTGTTGCCCTGAGTGTAAATGTGTTCTAATCTTGTAATCTATTGCAGATATGGAAGTATTATTTTTTTTCACTTGGGGATTACAGATGTTTATAGATTGTTATTATTACTACTATTCCTATTACTTCTCTATTATCCTGGAATTGTCTTTTTTAATTGAATGGTTAGAAATATTGCCTACATAAACAAATGAGGAAAATGTCACTTTTCCAATTTTCTTAGAAGTTCATTAACAAAATATTAGTATCTCCCTCCATTGGGCTCCAATGATTAAACATGGCAGATAAATTTGTAATAAAGGCCTATATTTAGGATTAAACATTATAAAGATGGCTCTCCTTATATCTTTGACTCCAGAAAAGCCAACAGATGTTGTACAGAAAATCCTTCACTTGCAACTACAATTGGGACCAGAATTTTCATTGCTAAGCAAAGCAGTTATTAAGGGAATGGTGCCCAATTTTACAACCTTGTTGCCACAATTGTAAAAAATTACAGCAGTTGTTAAATGAATCACATGGTCATTAAGCAAATCCAGCTTTCCCCATTGCTTGTTGGAAGCCAACTGAGAAGGTGGCAAAGGATGATCACATGAGTCTGGAACAGAGTTAGTTTGGAGTCAGGCATTGCTAAACTGTTAATAAAATTAAATAATTAAAATAAATTAGCACCCACCCTCTCCTAGAAAAATGAAATTCTAGGAAATATTAAAAAGGCAGAATATTTTACCTCCCCGGATGACAAAAAGAAGAAAAATGGTCTTGGAAAGCAGCCTCCACCTTTGTTAATAGCCTCAGAAAGACTGAGTCATCTTATGTTCAAGACAAAAGGCTTTCAGTTCCAGGGTGATAGGATTAGCCCTCACTCAACATCCAAACCAGGACAAAGCCATTAAGCCATAATAGGAATTGCCCAAAACCCTTTCAGAACACAATCCTCTTCATTACATCACCTAAGCAAGATTCAACCAAGCATGGGACACAGACAACCTCAGCTATGACTGCATAGCCCCCTGGGAGTCTGGCAACCAATAGGACACGTTTCTTGCACAGGAACAGGAAGATCTAGGCTCTCTCTCCATTCCATGTGGTCAGCTAACCAGGACTTCAAACCCACGTGGTCCTGTTCACCAATAAACCATCCTTCCAAGCAGCCTCCATGTATCCAGTGTCTTTCTCTCCATTTGGAACTGAACCCAGATGGACATTTCTTCAAACACTGGGATGGTGGACAGGAAACTCCATGAGCTTGTGTGTCCTTTTCAGACACATTTATTGTATATGATATTATTTATTTCCATCTTTGTCACTCTCTCAAACTGGGCTCTGTGTTTGCCTAGTAAATCCACACAATACATCTTTGAGGCCCTCACTAAGCCTTTATCTTCAAAGATTCCTTAGCAAACCTCACCTCTTCTTTGCTCTTTTGGTATTTTCATACAAAAGCTTGGTTTTTGAACTCACTTTAAACTTAATTTCTTATTCAATGTAGCTCTGAATCTTGATACATGTTTAAATTCTTGCATCCCTGAGTAGAATCCCATATTTTCCTTCCATTAGCTTCGTGGGATTGATGTTGTTTTGTTTCTCCTCTAGCTGTTTTTACCCCTGTGTGAGCATGGAGCTTAAAATCGGTCCATTGCAAAACCATCTCCCTTTAATAATTTTTATGAAGTGGAGTCCAATTATTGTTATCTTCCTTGGGGATCCATTCAATTAAACAAAGCCATGGTAAGTAAATGGTCACAGAGCTGTGTAACTATATTGACATCCGATTAGTGGGAATCAGGTGAGATAGCTTTGAAAACTAGTTGTTTATACACTGCTTTGATCTGTATTTGTGTTCTTATCTCTAATGTCAGAGATAGTTCAGGTGACTCCTCCTTTTAAGTCAAAGAAAGAAAAGGGATAACATTTAAGGAGAAATCTCAAAAAGGACTTTATACGCTGAGGCAATATTGAAAGGAGAAAGCTATTAAATATTGAAGAATAATTTCCAGTAGGGCCTCATTATCTATCTAGCTACAGGTAGTACTCAGTTACAGCTGTAATGGAGCCAGTCTATCATGGGATTGTAACTGGTGACAATCGTGAAATGGCTGCAAAAAAATCTAATTGGAGAGCATGATTGATGACTCTTGGCTATGAACATTTTTCGTTGGATGATACACCCAGAGGGGTGGGGGGGAAAGCAGGATCAAGGGTGACAGTGAATTACGTATTTCAGAGTTGGCTATGCCCAGGTTAGTGCCGGACATAGAATGTTAACTTCAAATAAATCCTCTTTAGTTTTGGGAGTATGGCTCAAGGCTCATGATTTAATTGGAATAACTGCTGGAATCCTGACAACAGTCTGAACAACTGAACTGATTTCAGAACCTTTTTTGTGGGGGTTGCAAAATTGTTATGGTCATAAAACCATAGAAACCAGAAACAAATGCTGGTTTTCAGCAAAATTGTTGTGAAATGTAGTCACATGCAAATGACTGTTAATGTGGTTGTTGAGTGCCCAACTTCAATTCTAGGTTGTAAATAACCTTCACCCCCCAGATAGGTCCAATCAGAATTTTGAACAGTCGCTAAATGAATGAACTGGAGATACAGTTTCTGTCTAATAAAAATTTAGGGCGTTTCAAATTTTTCAACTTTCAATTTCCAAACATTAGGGGTGCTCAAAAGTTGTGACATGACTTGGGGAATTGAAAAAAAATATTTTGGTTACTTTAATATAATTTAGATGTGTTTGCTAAGTGACTACATAAAGATCATCACTTTTTAACATTTTGTTTGTCATATAGTAAACTTTGGCAGAGCTGGTGCCCTTCATGTCCTCTCCATCAATACATCAGTGCAATCTATTGATGTCTAGGAAGTGTGCCTTCTTTGTTGTGATGTCTGGAATCTGGAATCATTTTTCCCTAGAGATCCATGTAATTCCTCTCCCATGCTGATGATATTCCAGATATTCCTGTAGAGATTTGGGGAAAAGCTCGCCCTCGGAAGTTGTGGGAGTGCCATCACTTCAAGAAGAGATTGGACTGCCATTTGTCAGAAATGGTGTAGGGTCTCCCGCTTGAGCGGGGGGTTGGACTAGATGACCTATAAAGTCCCTTCCAACTCTGATTATCTGTTATATGTTAAAAGTTCAGAGAAGAGCAACTAAGATGATCAAAGGCCTGGAGATTAAAATGTATGAAGAACGGCTGCAGGATTTGGATTTGGTTAGTCTAAAGAAAAGAAGAATTGGGGTGGCATGATAGCAGTATTGTAGCATTTGAAGGGCTGCTGCAAAGAAGAAGGGGGTGTCAAATTATTCTCCAAAGCACCAGAAGGCAGGACAAGAAACAATGGTTAGAAACTAATCACAGAGAGAAGCAACCTGAGAAGCAAACTTCCAAACAGTGAGGACAATTAAGCAATGGAACATTTGCCTACAGAAATCGTGGGTGCTGAATCACTGGATGTTTTTAAGAAGAGTCTAGACAGTCACTTATCTGAACTGGTATAGGTTCTCCTGTTTGAGCATGGGGCTGGATTAGAAGACCTCCAAGCTCCCTTCCAGCTCATTCTATTCTATTCATACAAGAAGAAAAATGGTTCGAAACTAACCAAGGAGAAAAGCAACCGAGAACGAAGGAGAAATTTCCTCACCGTGAGAGCAATCAACCAATGGAATAGCTTGCCTTCAGACGTTGTGGGTGCTCCATCACTGGAGGGTTTCCAAAAGAGATTGGACAATGATCTGTCTGAAATGATTATGGGGTCTTCTGCTCAATTAGGGGCTTGGACTAGAAGGACTTTATTATTATATATTCTACATTCTAAGTCTTTAAAATGTTCTTTGTTGTGTCCATTCTGGTTTAAAGTATATGCAGTGTGGTTTGGATTTATATGATTTTTTTCCCCGTCTTATTGGTTTTGAAGTGTAAGCTGCTCAAACTCATTCTGGAGGCAGATGGCCTAAAATTAAATAAATGAATCTTGCTTAGTTAAGTGTTCTTCAAGTGGAATGACTTTATGGGCCTTGCCCTGATATCTCAGCGAATCTTTATAGGTAGCCAGTGTCATCTGGGATCAGAATCCATGCAGGACTGGATCTCATTAGTACTTGAAAGGGAGATAGGAAAAAAAATCAAAGCTGTTGACAAAATTGGAATGTCTAGCAACATTGTGGCAGAGGCGGTATCAAAATGTACTTCTTTTTAAGGATTTTTGAGATTTGTTTTCAACTGCCTTAAGCTCAATATAAATGTGTGAATTATAAAACCAGTAATGCATATATATGTACATATTGTAAAAAAAATTCTTGGAGCTGAGCTTGTAGAATGAATGATCTATTAAGGGGGTTACTTCCATAATCTGGAGAAAAAGAAAGTTATGCAGAAGTAACTCAACGTAATGAGTTTTGCTGAGTGAACAAAACTCCACACTGGTGACAGGAAGGGCATCCGACCATTAAAGTGCAGTACTGCAGGCTAACTCTGTCCACTGTCAGCAGTTCGATCCTGACCTGCTCAACGTTGACTCAGCATTCCATCCTTCTGAGGTCGGTAAAATGAGGACCCAGATTGTTGGGGCCCCTATGCAAAAAATACTTCTTCATTGTAAACTGCCCAGAGAGTGCTGTAAAGTACGATGGGGCAGTATACAAGTCTAAATATTCTTGTTCTTGCTATTCTATTCATTGCCCTAAATAACATTTTAAGGGGAAAAGGGAAGGTCAAGCCACAGTTGCTGAAGTTTGCTAAACCAAAGAAAACAGTTGTTTTGTTGCTCCAAATCTCAGGAGACAAGAAGTTTTTTGGCGCAACAAGGACTTATAAAATAACATCCATGCTAAATAAGCTGACACTAGAGATGAAGCCGATATCATGGCTCCTTTTTTTCCACCTCCTTTCCATCTCCAGCACCTTCGTCCAACTGGCCCAGTCTCAGCCAACTCTCTTGCCTGAAGGTCAAGTGCAGCTGGAAAAATCTGCCTTAGGCAACTATCTGGCATCCATCTTCTTTGTCACCTCCAAATCTTTTTGACAAGTCACTCGCTCTTGGCTGCAGACGTGTGGCCGATATTCCCCTCAAGTTCTCTGAATCCACCAGTGACCACCAGTGCTAACCTGCTTGGAGATAGTATTTAGGCATCTATCTCTGCTGTAAGGCAGTGCTGGGATGCCCTAAAGCAGTTCGGAGCTCCTTCAAACTTTGAAGCATCCCTCCAAGCAAACATCAGCCTGAGGTGTTTGAATGCATCAAGCAGAGACGCTGATGGGAGAGGAGTAAAATGGGAGGGGGAGGAGGGCAGAGGCCTTGACACAACTTGCACAACGTACATAAGCGCACCAGTGTGCCTACTGTCCCTGTCCTACTGTCCCCATTTATTCATACTCATTTATTATGTATATACTTATACCTGTTTATACCTATGTTTCTATGTTATGTTCATACTTATACTTGTTTTCTCATACATGCTTGACAAACTAAACTAAATAAAATAAGATAAATAGATAAAATAAATTTGCTAGGCCCCTGTGAAAAAGAGGTACTGTGGGACAAGCTTCTCTACGTTCAACAGATTGGGCGCTTCAGGTCTGTGGCTTTCAAACTTTGAGGCAGGATTCTGGAAATCTTGAAAAAGGAAACTTAATTCCTCCCCTCACCAACCTCTATTTGTGACCTCTGGTTCTAGGATAGGAAAAACAGGACATGCTGATTATAAAATGGAAAAAAAAATCAGAACATAATTTGAGTATAGTCAGAAAATGTAAGAAAAAGGAGAAGAAAGGGAAATGGAAGAAGGAAGAGAGATGAAGAGAAAGGAGAGAGAAGGAGGAGGAGGAGGAAGAGGAGGAGGAGGAAGAGGAGGAGGAAGAGGACGAGGGAGGAGATGGGGAGGAAGAGGAGAAGGAGGAGAAGAAGAAGAAAAAGAAGAGGAGGAGGGGGAAAAGGAAAAATGCACTCTCCTCTCCTAATTTTCATTTTCCTTCTACAGCATCCAACGGTTGGCCTCCTTGGTGGAATTCTGGACATGTTTGTCAAATCAAAAGACAAAATAGCGGCTAGGAGATAGATAGCAGAAGAAAAGCAGGAAGAATGAAGAAATCATTTTGCATCTATTGCTGTTCCTCTATAAACTGTTTGTTCCATCATTCTGCAACAATATTAAAATTCACAGATGTAGGTCAGGCTTTACTGCTTGAGTAAAAAGAATAAATACTTAATTGGCAGACAATCCCAATTTAAAAGAGCATATGCAGCGTGCCATATGCTCCTAATCTTCAGATAGATTAGGCTATACTCAGGCCTTTTTTTTGAAGCCCTTTAAGTGTGTGCTGGATTTTGGGCACTGGGATAGGTTGAAGGCCACAGGGGTGCTCAATTATTATCTATTTTTTATTTGCCCTTTTTGGCTTCTTCAATGAAACGAAAACTTAAAAGATGATAAAACATAGTAAAGAAAATCAGAAAAGAACTACTACCACAAAAAAGCAAACAAACGTATAAGGCACATTTGCTTAAAGGAAACACTGGAATTGAAAATATCTTTATTTGAGACTATTCTTCAACAAGACACCGTGTATAGGCCGAATTAATCTACTTTGGAGAGGAAAAAAATATAGATAATCCTCAATTTACGACCACAAATAAGCCCAAAATGTCCGTAACTAAGCAAGACAGTTGTTAAACGAGTTTGGCCTCCTTTGACAAACTTTCTTGTCACCGTTGTTAAGTGAATCTCTGCAGCTGTTAAGTAAGCAACATGGTTGTTAAGTGAATCTGGCTCCCGCGTTGACTTTGCTTGTTGGAAGGTTGCAAAAGGGGATCGCATGACCCTGGGACATTGCAACGATCATAAATATGATCCAGTTGCCAAGCCTCCAAATTTTAATCACATGGTCACAGGGAATAGCAATAGCACTTAGACTTATATACTGCTTTATAGTGCTTTACAGCCCTCTCTAAGTGGTTTACAGAGTCAGCCTATTGCTCCCCCAACAATTTGGGTCCTCATTTTACCCACCTCGGAAGGATCGAAGGCTGAGTCAACCTTGAGTCTGGTGGGATTTGAACTGCCAAATTGTAGGCAAGCTGGTTGCAGAAGTAGCTTGCAGTACTGCACTCTAACCACTGCGCCACAGAATACTCCAATGGTTATGAGAAAAATGATTATAAGCCACTTTATTCAGTGCCGTTGTAATTTTGAACAATCACTAAATGAATGGTTTTAAGTCAAGGACTATCTGTGGCTATGAAGTAGAGCAGGGGTGTCAAACTCAAGGCCAGATCGGGCCTGCGGAGTGCTTAGATTTGGCCCACAGGGCCACCCTGGAAACAGCGAAGGAGCGGCCCAAGTGCCTCTGCCAGTGAAAATGGAGTTCTGTAATGTTTTATAGATGGCATCTAGCACCAGCAAAATTAGCGAAAATGTTTAAAGATAAATCAATTAAATGCTGGACATGTCATCAAATACCAGGAACATATTATCATATGTGGTGGACTTGCACAGAAGCTAAAAGGTATTGGGTTAAGATACATACATGGTTGGAGAAAATGATTAAACAACATATAGATTTGAAGCCTGAAATATTTTTACTAGGAATGGTACCAGAAGGCTACAGTAAAGAAAAGACTTATTTAATTATACACGTTTTAACAGTGGCTAGAATTGTATTTGCCCAAAACTGGAAGAGTGATAAGATACCAACAGAGGGAAAAATAATTGAAAAAATATTTGAATGTGCATAAATGAATAGATTGACACTAGAAATTAAAGAAAAAGAATAATCTGAATATTACATGGTATGGGATTTGTTTAACCAATGGATAGAAAATAGAATAAACTAAAAAGGATTAGGCGTATCTATAAAGTAATAAGAGAAATTAATACAATAGATATATTAGATTATACTTATGTATATGGGAGTGTGATTATTGTTACGTTGTTAAGATGAATAAGAAGTATATTATTAATAATGGATAAGCAATTTGAAATATGTACTAATTGATGCATGATTGAAATGGAATGGAATTTTTGCATATAAACAAAATTAAAAACATGTTAAAAAGAAAATGAAGCTCTGTTTTCGCTGGCAGAGGGCTGCAGGAGGTCATCGCAGCTGAAAAAGGAGCTGGAGACAATAGATTCCCCCAGCACCACCTGGGCTACCACAGGTGCCCCCGACATGAGTGATGTCAAGCTGGCCATGCCCCCGGATATGCCCCCCGCTGTCCCAACATCAAACACAATTCTGATGTGACCCTCAGTGAAATCAAGTTTGACACCTCTGAAGTAGAGGCTACTAACTGTTTGGTTTGTTAATCAACGAAGTTGCTCTCTTACCTCTCGGTCAAGTCCTGCTGCCACTGTTACTATATCTCCAGTCTCGCTGTTAATGGTAAACATATTCTGGGATGGACTTTGAGGAGTCTGAGTCACGATGCGGTACCTCACCATCCCATTTGCTGTGGTGCTGTCATCGGCATCGTTGGCCGTCACTGTCATCACGTAGGTTCCTTCACACAAGGTAGAAATGACAACAGAGTCAATCAAATGGTCCACAAGAAGGGGATTGATTGGTAGAATTCAATTCCTAGAGGCCAGTGGATGAATTTTGTGGGTCTTCTTGTCCAGTCTTACCAAAGCCGATGCCCTCCAGCATTATAATTCTCTTTAATTCTAAGATATATGATTATTTATCCATTGATCGTAGTTGTCATGAGCGGTATGATGGCTTACTGGTGAAGACACTCACCTCCCACTTGGAAGGTTGACAGTTCAATCCTAGGTAGCGGCAGATATTTCTCGCCTAGGGCACAAAGGAAAATATCTGCTGCAAACTCCACGTGGTGTCAGGAAGGGCATCCGGCCAGTAAATTCTCAGCTCCATCCTGTCGCCTGACTCTACCCCAAATTAAGGGATTACAGGGTCATTAAAAAGGGAGTTTTTTAGATCATACTGACCATGAATTATGAGAGAACTCTTTCACAGCTGGAGGGTATCCCTATGGAGAAGGCAAAAAACGAAGGAGGTAATTTTATATTTTCTTAAAGTAGAGGAGAATTTTGGTAACATTAAGGGGGAGGGCATGTCTCCTAATTTGAGAACCGTAAAGAACCCAATGGAAGATGGGGAAAGACAGATATTAACTCACCCAATTACCCTTCAAGCTTTGAGAATATTGAACAATCCTTGTCCCTGGCAATCATCTAATGGAATGAAGTCTTACAAAAAATCTTGTGATGTCTTTATTGCATAGAGTCCCATCTACTTTTGACTAAAGTCTACTATTAACTAGCAGGGATTCCACATTTTCCACTGGTGATGCCATTGAAAGGATTTACCATGGGGCGGAGGCATTGTGAGAAACAATTCAGCTGCCTCAAGTGACAGCATAAGAACCAAACTGCAGCTGTATTTTTCAAACAAGAAAGGAAGCCTCATGGTTGTCAGGAAAAAAAAACCACAAACACCTCACAAGGTGCACACAGATAAGACTGCCTTCTCCTTTCCAAACCGGCGAGCTACTATCTTGTCAATCTATATTTGTTCCTGAAGATGGCAGGGATTGAGTTCCCACATAATTCTCACGCTTGTTCAGTTTGACAAGTTTCAGCGCAGGCGATTAATCTAAAGTAATGTGGTTGAAAATAATACACATTGCTTATAGAAAATGTAGAGAACCGGGCTCAAATACAGGTGTGAGTGGGAAGTGAACATTAGCCTTGACAGTGTACACAATTGTCAATTTTTTTGAAGAAAAGGCGGGGTAAAAATGTAGTAGTAATGAAAATCAGCTGAAGAGTCTGTCAAATTGGTTTCTTAGGAAAGAAATATTCTCAACTCGATTTGTGAGAAAAGTATACTTTTACTGAAGACCAAGTGGTTACAGTACAGCAAAGCCAGAACTAACATTTGCGTTCCCTAGTTAACTTTCCCCTTTCAGTTCCTTCTCCATGTTATCTCTTTATTGTCCAGTTACATTATTACATTCAAATAATTTGTTTTGCTAATGGTCCCTGCATTGGCGGGCTTGATGGTGAGCCATTGCACTTCTGTTCCCAGGCCCCTGGCCTTGGGGCGTTCAGCCGATGTCTCAGGACAGCACAATGAGTAGTTTTGGTTTCCTCCTTCCCTGTAATTCCAGCAACTCCACCCTGCCCCCATAGTTTATGGCTGGTTGGCATCTAGCAAAGAGAATCTGAATCTGAAGAGGGTACTTCTGACATAAATCCAGCTATTAACAAAGGCCTCTGAAATGAGTAGATTGACATTTGAAATTAGAGAACAAGAGGATAAACAATTTTATAAAATTTGGGATCTTTTCTAT
>JANHFN010008314.1:13042-37055 GCA_032468175.1 Toxicocalamus goodenoughensis
ACAACTTTAAAAGCACAACTACAATGATGTGGGAAGATACCCGAACAAAGCTGAATAGCACACATGTAAGTACCCGCAAAAACTTAAGAAAACATATATATGCAACGTTTCAGCAGAATCTCATCTGCCATCATCAGGCTTCCGTATTGTGAAGAAAACATACACATATATACATATACATACATATATATACATACACACACACATACAGAGAGAGACATGTTTGTCTGTCTGTCTCTGTCTGTTTGATATTAGTTGTCAATTATGTGATTGATATCTGGGGTTTTATTGTACAAGTTTCTTTGTTTTCAGTGTCAGGTGTTTGTTAAATTGTTTTTTCCTTTTGCTTTGTATTTTATCTTTGTCACTAAGGAGTTTTAAAAAGAGTAATTCATCAATGAGACTAATTTCTGAAGGAGGAGGTGGCAGGTTCCCTTTACTGGAGGTGCTCTCCAAGCAGAAGCTGGACAGACAAATTTTGCTGTTGTTTCTTTTTGGGGACCTGCACGCAGCAAATCAGACAACCGGATGGTCTAGCCAGGTTCTTCCAACTCAATGATTCTATGTATTTCCAGCTTCTATCTGACCTTTCATAAATTCTAACATAAACAAAAGCTTTCAGAATGTAATCTAAGGGGAATTTGGCACTAAGCTGTAAATGCAGACCTCATAATTGAATGTGCTCCTGTGTAAAGTTGTTCATTCAGGCACCGACGTTTAAATCTCTTTTCCTTTTAATTAAACTGAGACAGTTGAAGGTTGTGCCATAAATGCATGTTTCTGTTTTAGCATTAGATAATGGAGAATGACTCGCCGATAAATCTTGTTCACAAAAATCAATGAAAGCACTAGGCCGGTTTTAAAGAAAGAAAATGTTTAACCCAGCAGTGGGTTCCTACCTGTTCCACTGCTGTTTCAGTGATCGCGCATGGGTGCACACACACCTAATGCGCACATGCAGCTTCCCCATATCAGCTGAGTCCTGCAGCGCCAATCAGCTGAGATGATAAAAAAGAGGAAAGCACAGGGACAGGTGGGAGGGCCGATCCTGCGCTTTTCTTTTGTCTTTTCAGCGGATTGTTGGAGGCTTTTGGCTTTTTTTTTACTACTGGTCTACCTGAACCCATCGGAACCAGTAGCACTTCATCACTGGTTTAACCTTTAAAAAAAATCTAGATGCAAAACTTAAGCAAGCTACTTTCTTGTCCAATGTCTATATATTCTCGGGTTCTTAATGAAAAGATGCAGAGTTGCATTTCAATGTTTTTTTTTAAATTAGTCAACTGCAGCTTCCAGGAATTTCACTGTTTTGGTGGCACACACATTAAATAAATGAACATTTTCAGAGATCTACAAAGTGTAAGATTCATTTCTATTACTGGCCAGTAAGAAAATATCAATTCAATAAGCCAGAGGACAAGAAGTATGAAAATAAATCTCAGTGATACCTACAACACTTTTAATGGATGCATTTCAAATCAGTGTTTATCATTAGAGCAGTATTTTTGAACTGTGGAAACTTTAAGGTTGTGTGGACTCCCAGAATTCTGAGAGTTGAAGTCCACGCACCTTAAGAGTTGCCAAATCCACACACCCTAAATTTGCCAAGGTTGGAAAACACTACATTAGAGAAACAAAAGAAGCTATCTATAATTACTCTACATGAATCTGTGGTTTCTTCCCCAAACCCCAAAAACTTTAACCTTAGAGTGTCTACTATTGACCTCACCCCTTTCCTAAGAGTCTGTAGGAGGCGTGCATAAGCGCACCAACGTGCCTACCGTCCCTGTCCTATTGTTTCTTTTATTTTTTATTTTTCTTATATGTATTCATGTATTCATAACTATGTTTTTACTTATACCTATTATCTTGTAAGTAATTACAAATCAAAATAAATAAATAAATAAAATATATGTTTCCTATGAAATAATATTTTAAAACTTTCATAAGAGTACAAGAAAATATTTTTCATACAGTTCCATCAAGATAAATTTAGAACCCCTTTTATTTAGGAACATTCCATTATATATAGGTAAGGTGGAATCATTGTCATATTACATCATGTCTGTCATGATTTAGTAGATGTTTAATTAATTTTCTTCTGATATTATAAATTTAGACTAATTTTTACTGATGGGTTGGAATGTGTAAAGTATTACTTTTGCAATCTAGAATATGTGCAATAAATAATGAGTGCAGCCAGCTTCACAATTTATCATATAGGCGGATCATGGCCAGCAGCAAATACACACCTCTCCTGTGCCCATTGTCAAGAATTGTAGTCTTAATGTAAACTATTGTTGATTTTACAAGTAGAAGTATTATTTGGCCACGTGCCTGAACTGAGGAACTGTGTTTGAAATTGTGTTTTTAACAGGCAGAAGAAAGATGACTATCTTTAATAAACTCAATCTGGGCATCGCTGTGGGCAGTTTTGCTATATTTCAACTCAGCTTTCATGTGCTGAGTTCTTGGCTATCTTCACGCCTAACATCTGGTTTTAATAATCTTGACCAAAAGAAGAAAATTGAATGGAACTCAAGGTACAGTTTTTAAACAACATTATACAATTATATATAAATATTTTAAAGTTTGAAGTGTTTAGATTATTAGCTGTAGTGTGTTTGCTCAAACAATATCTGGATTGTTTAGGGGATTTCCTTTAGAAAAAATGTAGTTGGGATTTGTGTTAAATAGTCTGTTATGCAAAATTGTCCTTGAGTAATTTATGTAAAAGTTATATATTTATTAAAATTAAGATAAATTGAATGAATACCTGTTAATCTTTCATTATTTTTACTGATCATTTTTAAAGAATGATTAAAAATGGTTAAATGGTAATGTATAATATTCAGAGTACATTGTTTTGTAAGAAATAGCAATCTTAATATAAATTATGTCTTAATCTAAGTTCAAAGTACATTCTATCTAGGATATTCATAAAATACAATATCCTGTTTAACTTCGTGAACTAGTCACAACATACTAATTATTTTTTAACATGATTAATGTATCACCTATTCTATAAATTCATGAAAAATGTGTATTCTATGCTCTGCAGAAGTTCCTTGCATGTAGTGTTGATTACATGTTATCTAACATTTATTTGTTTGTTTGTTTGTTTGATTGGTTGATTTTTGTCCCATCTTTATCATTGCCACATCAAATGGTGAACATGCATAATGCTCCTTCTCCCTCCTCTTTTTCCCCATAACAACAAATATCTTGTTGACTAAATGCAGAACTTACTCAGAAAATATTATTTAGTATGTTGGTATCAATGTAGAATATATGAAGCATGCAGATTCATTTCAAATGGTTTCAACTTCAATACTTTATGAAGTGCTAAACAAATAATTTCAAGGAAATGCTCAAAAGTGCCCAGTTCAGGTTGTTGCACAGAATAGAATAAAACTTTATTGATTTAGTTGTTTGACCATATCTAAAAATATAAAACTAATACAAATATACAGGTGGACACAAAGAAAACAAGAAGATACGTTCATAGTAAGTCATCACTTCAACAGTTAAACCAAACTGATCTAAATATTCCGTCTCTTTCAAAATGGCCTTTGAAATAAAGAGGGCAGTGATATGCAGGTTAGTTCCTTGCAAAAAGCAAGGCAGCTTCTCCCAGGTGCCCCGGTATTTTTTTTTTAGTTTTTAAACAAGAATCTAAGCAATCTTTTCTGCAAAGTACAGTTTGAGGAAATCCTTGGTGGTCTCTGAGCTTGTTTGTTTTCTTGCAAATGTTTCATTTCCCTAACTAGGTAACATCATCAGTGCTAATAAGGAGTGCTGTTTGCTGTCAGTTTATATTCTGTTTCTTGCCTACCTATGTTGAGTCATACAAGCGGTAAAATATTTTGCCAGCTGGCAGGCTGATTTGTGTTGAACCAGCCATTACAAAGACTTGACATACCTAAATTTCACAATGTTTCATGCCTGTTCAAAAGGAAATGTTTTGCACATCCCTATTGTGCAAATATTTAATAGAGCACAAAAGGACAATTCCTGACTTAAAGGATTTTATATAGTCTAAATTTGGCTAATGATTTATTGCTGCATATGCTGTATATATTTTATTGGAGAACGATTACATTTGTTTGTGAAATTTATTTCAAAAAATAATAGCCTGTGTATCTGAGAGAATATAGGAATGCTCTGCATTTTTTTCTCTGACTTGAAGTCAAATGAATAGATACGGGGAGACTTGTTTTTCCTCAGACATTTTTTATTTTATTCAGACAGTCCACGTGGCAAACTATAAAGTTTCTATATTACATTAGATTTTACAATGATTGTGTCTATATTAAAAAGCCAGAAAGCTAACAGCAAGGTAATATACACCAAGCAAAAATAATTTCTTGAAATAATAGAAAATAGAAATGTTGTAATTCAGGAAAAGATACTTTTCCCTGTAAGCAAATAAGGGCTCTATATTAAAATCTGTTCCATAGCATAGAATTCTCCTCCTTATTTAAACCGACAGATATGCCCAGAAAGTTCAATATTGTTGAACTTTTGGAAAAGTGAAGATATTTTCTGGCAACCTAATATAGGCTAGTTCGTTCTATTGTGCTCCCTGTAACTGCCTATGTTTGTAAAAGTTTTAAAAAGCAAGTCAGGAAAAAAAGGACTTGTTTCAACTGTGGTGCTAAAGAAAGCTCCTGCATATTCTTTGGACAGCAAAGATGACTAACAAGCAAGTACTGGAATGCATAACACCAGACATGTCACCAGAAGGCAAAATCACAAAACTGCATCTTACTTTGGCCTGGTCATGTGGGGGAATTCATTGGAGAAAACAATTCATCTTTGGAAGAGTTAGTGGTAAAAGGAAACTAGGCTGTCAAAGAACACATTGGTTGAACACCATAAAAGCTGACACCGGCCAGAACATAGAAAAACTCAAAGAAATAGTGCAAGATCAGAAGATGTGAGAGTCTTGTCAGCCTTGGAAGCCATTTTCTCCTTTGGAGCTTCGATTAGCCATAACAACATTCCTTTCTCTGGGAGTCAAGGACGATTACCCTGCACCTGGAGGGGAGTGACTGGGGGTAGTCTTCAGTTGAGATGAAGATATGATTGGACCATGTGATAGACTTGTGGGTGTAGGGGATGAATTCTTGACTTTCTTTTGGGTGGAGGAAAAACCTGGAACTCTCAGATTCGGTTTTTCCCAAATGTGCCAGTATGACATCTCTAATAAAATGCTAGCCTCGGAGTCTTTGTTCGTGGAAGTTGTTACTTGGAACACTGACAAGACTTGGCCTACAGAATTGTCAGGAGCTGGATTCAACTGAACGGATCACATCATCATAATTTTGGATCATTGTAGATTCCAGGTATAATTAAGAAAAACATATGCATCATAAAGCAGTTGATCCAGAATCATAGTAACAATTGGTCGGTATATATATGTAACAATAAATTTGGCAAGGCAAAAGCTATATGGAGCAAATGTCTATGGAGATTCTCAGTCATCCAGGTCATGGTTGTCTCAAAGATGCTTTTTAAAGAGGCAACTGGACTTTCTTTGAAGACGTTTCATTTCTCATCCAAGAAGCTTCTTCCAGAGCTGAAGAAGCTTCTTGGATGAGAAGCAAAATGTCTTCAAAGAAAAATCAGAAAGTCCAGTTGCCTCTTGAAAACATATGGAACAAAGTTTCAGTTACAGAGTTCCAACTATAGTATAATTGTAATCAACCCACATTATTTTTAATGAGCTATCCAGTACATAAGAAATATTTAAATTGCACAAATCTCATTTGAAGATCAGGGGAGGTTATTTGTTTTTTTCATTATTGTGCCATCAAATTAAAAGTAGCATATACTTAATGGGATTGCTTTTGTCTTTTAGGACAGTATCTACGTTCCATGCCTTGGTGGTTGAAATATTTTGTGTGTATATTTTATTGTATGATGAAGCTATTAATGCTGACCGTGTTTGGTAAGAAATACCTTGGTTTGTAAATCTCATTTTCTCTGTCCTTTATTATTTCTTTTGCTGGTCAAATTACCTTTAAGTTTAATAGAATAGAATACTTTTATTGGCCAAGTGTGATTGGACACGCAAGGAATTTGTCTTGGTGTAAATACTCTCAGTATATATAAAGAAAAGATACATTTGTTAAGAATCAAGAATCATAACGTACAACACATAATGATAGTCATAAGGTACAACGATATAGGCTAGGCAATCTTTTAGTGTTACAATACTGCCTTACTTAGTGTTCTTTCTTCCCTTTCCACCCCCTCACATTTTCAAACAGCATGACCCACGTAGGATAAATTTTTATACTTGTCAACAGCTATGTTGTGGAAACAGTCTCCTTTATTTCTGGCCATGTTACCATTACTGCAACAGTACAAAATTGTGTGTTTTGAGTTTTGTTACTGCCAGCTCTACAAGTCTGCTTCAGAAAGGAAAAAAAAAGTTGGATGAATCTTTGTGTTAACTGGGAGTTTGAACAATACTGATGTGGTAATAAACTATATACAGTATGCATAGCTAGGACCTTAAAACAAAGCATTCGACAATTTGTAGAGAAAGCTGTAGTACATTGGCCCTTATATTGTATATAAGTAAATAGTCATCCAGAAGCAGGAGGATTCTTGAAGATGTTTCAATTCAAATGTCTAGAAATCAATTGTGGTAATCCAGATCCAAACCAAATTCTGGACAGTAATAAAATGAAAATGGTTTTCATGATGCAGTTCCATCTTGAATTTAGCAACTAAGGAGATCTAACTTCTATCAGTCTCTTCCTTCCTAAGTTAAAATATTTTCCTTTTCTGCTGAAATGATGAAATTAAAGCTCATTTTGCTGTGATTATTGCAAAACATTGGTGGCCTGGTGGAGGATAGATAGTTTTCTCAATTTCCAGCACATTAAAACTTATTTTATTAAAAAATATTTCTTACAAGTAAAAAACTTAATAACCAAAATATTTTAAGGTTACGTTTTGCTTCTTAATAACAAGGCAACATAGCTTTTTAAAAGCATGATCTGTAGTTAAAATAGAAATAATCTATTAATGTGATGTGATATGATGGTAAAGTTATAGAAAGGGTACATTTTGTCTTTTTATGGTACAGTATTAACTAGTCTATAGAAACTCTGACACATACATAACAACTTCACACACAAACTACTGTTAATTATATTTTTAACTGTCTAGCCAAGAAGCAATAAAGAGAACAGACTGTACCTTCAGAATTCCTTTTCTAAAAATATCAGTTTGAGTTATGCAGTGTTCTTCAAAATGTGGGGGAGCTACAATAATTATCCATTGGGGCAACTAGTTAGAACTTCTAGGTTAGATATTTTGGTAGAAAGATGTGTCATGAGTATGAGGTTTTTGACACATGTTAACTCTTAATTGGAGAGGGAATATTTAGAAATGCAGCCTACTGATTGCAGTAGTCATGGCTGTTTTGCATGACACATTTCTTGGGTCAACAAGACAGTAAGTAATTTGCAAACTTATGATTGAAGCAGGAAGGATGAGAAATAGGGACATTTGGGAAATGTTATAGTGGGAAGAAGGAAATAGTGACTTTTTTTTGTTGTTGCTATCTTCCTCAGTTCCAAAGTATATTTCACCCATACCTATTTGGCAAGATTATATTGATTTTGTGCTTACAACAGTAGCATAGCCACCATAAATGTGGAGATGGGCAAGTTTGATATACTAGAAAAAAATAATTCATTTTTTCATATTTACCTAATTAAAATGTTAATTAAAAGTAATCATGTGCCTTCATAGACAGCTTGTGATTATTTGAACTGTGCATAATACTTTTTTCTTTAAATCTTGGTATAGTGTTTACATGTTAAACTCCCAATACAGGTTAAATTTACTACTAGAACTATCAAGGAATTTAATACAAATTACTATTATTTCTAGATATTCTATACTTTTGAGACAAGGTAAATCAATTGTGATATACTTAAGATCAGCCAAATACTGTTGAATCTGATTTTGCCTTTGAAATTACAGGCCTTAAGAAACTGCTGTATCCATGTCCACATTTTTTCTGGATTATTTTGTACAGTTCTCAGATGACAGGGCATTTGTATCATGTTTGAATGCTGTGTTCCAAAAAGGAAATTTAAAGTGTTTGAGCTCTTGGTTAAGAGCCTTGCTGCAACTTTTTTGCTTGCTTCAATGTTCTTATTTTAAGGTCCCTTAACCAAGGATTATATAAATCTGAACTGAATATTAAAAATACCCTTAAATTATATAACTTGCTCATTGAGTCATTTCACCCAACTCATGGCGCTTCCAGTAATTCCTATAAGTTTCTAATAGTTTGTTGAGTAGTATGTGGAAATTACAGATCAATACAAGAAAAGAGAACAGCTTTTTGGATTAATGGTTCAGTTAGGCTTTGGCTTCCAATCCTATCAGTTTTCCTGAATTCCAATTTGAATTTGGGAACAAATAAGAATTACAAGAAGAGAACCTGTTTTAGAACCAAAAGACAATGTGGTAACAGTATAAGGACCTTTCCATCATTTCCCTTCCTTCAATTTCTGAAGCACACAATTTTAGGGTTAGGGAAGTTACAATAGCAATTCTTACCTATCTGTTTAAAATACTTCAAGCTTATTCAAAAATCAGAATGGATCTCCTTACAACCACATCACTGTTGCCTGGTTCCATCGTTTTATATATGCCACACAAAGTCTGAAACAGGGAGGTTACTTTACATTCTTAAGCACTTCAGGCAGTTTTGATTCCTGCTTTCTCTTGCCATTCTAGTTATTTAACTATGGATAGTAATAGATAGGTGATAATGACATGAATTTCAGTAGGTTGTGGCTATTTGAAAATAATCTTAAAATAACTACAATACTTGTACCATTTTAAAGTTAGCTGATCTTCATGATTGGTAGAATTACTTATGGTTAATTACAATATTATTCACATGCAATGTTATTTTGCATCAAATGAGACTGAAAAGAAAATATTTGTAAAGATATAGTCAAAATAAAACATAAAAATGTATAACTTTAGTAGCACGCAAAATAAACTAATTGGAGAAAAAAATCTTATTTTACATTCTAAGTCTTAAAATAATAAGTTTTGTGTTAAAATTATACATTACAATATTCTACAGGAAGATGAAAAGTTTTTATCTGAAGTTTTTGCACAGCTAACTGACGAAGCTACTGATGATGACAAAAGACGTGAACTGGTATGTTCATTTATAGATTTAATTCTGAAATTCTACTGATTGCTCCTCCATGTGTGTGGAAAGATTATACTTACGACTGCTTTATTTGTATTTATTTATTACATTTTAAAACTGTCCGTCTCCCTCAGAGAGGGACTCTGTGAGTGCCTATGTCATGATGACATGGCATCCAGGACTTCAGTTCTACTTTGGTTTGGTTTCATTGTTTTGGGGCTGATTTACAGAAATGTGAGGTCGACAAATAGATAGCTCTGGAGCTTTGTCAGGATTTTTTAATTCAAAATGTTGGAATAAGTTGGCCTTGTGATTCAAAACACATTAAAAGCATAAGAAAGTTTTACTGAATAATAGTTCAATGTTTTCAAATACCAATTGGGTCTAAAAACAATATTCTGATGTGTTTTGGGTAAGAAATAATGAAAAAAGAGGCAATATTAATACTTTTACCTATATTTCCTAAAACAAATATCCTCTTTTTTGCTGAGTATGTGCAATACAATATAAGTTCTGTGCTCATTTAAACTATCAGTGATGTACTTTTTTCCTTATATAAATCTTTTCTTTTACTTGGTACAGGTTAATTTTTTCAAAGAGTTCTGTGCATTTTCTCAGACATTACAGCCTCAAAACAGAGACACCTTTTTCAAAACATTGGCAAAATTAGGAATTCTTCCTGCTCTTGAAATAGTAATGGTAAGTTGAATTCCAGGCAAGGCACGTTGTAAGTTTGCTTATAAGAATATCACTCTCCAGTGCGTACTTATCACTTGAGATAGTACAGTTCAGAGTTACTCTGCATATTTTCATATTATATACCCTGCATATTTATTTGCATATTATATACTCTGCATATTCTGCATAAATGTTGAGCTACGATGAAAGGGATGAAAAATGTAATGATGTTGAAAGTTTAATTTTGGTGCCTTTTAAAAGTTCATGGTTTTAATATATGCACTGTTATTATGCTTGTTTTTATTGATGGTTTAATTTTATTTATTTATTGAATTTATTTGCCATCCATCCCATAGAAACGATTCTGGGCATTTGTTGTTTGGAAGCTTCCAAGAGTTTAACATAAGATAGATGGCTATATAATGTATAAATACATAAATATTTACATACTAATTTAACATCCAGCAGACATTTGAACCTTGACTCTCATCTGTAATAATTAAAATGTACCTAATATGCAGTGTATGTGTGGATATGGGGGGACATGTTTGAAATGCCAGCCTAATGAGTTAGATCAGATCAAGAAACTGACTCCACAGAAAGTGGTATAAACTATATTTTATTGTATTTTATTTTAGTAAAGAATCTTGTGTGAAGTTGCTTCTGTTTTACCTTTTCTCCCTTTGATACCTCAGTCAAGGAGGAGCCAACATGAATCTCTTCCTAAAATATTTCCTTTCCCAGAGCTAAAAACATGCTTCTTCCCTTGTTTCTGAGTCATGTTGAGTTATTGTCATAAGATATTCTGGGAAATATTTTTTACAGGGCAGTTCACCATTGCACTATTCACCAACCCTCTCCATTTATCTGGGCTTGGAACTGGCATATGGTTGATGAATTGTATAAAACCAGACACATCGTTAGAAGCCAAAATCACAAAACTAAATCTGATTTACTTTGGCCATGTCATGCATGCAAATAGAAGTCAGCGATGCTAGGAATGGTTAGTGGAACAAGAAGAGGCAAGCAAAGAACATACTGGCTTGATAACATCAAATCTTATAAAAAGATGAACATCCAACAACTAAAAAAGTTGTGCTTGACAGGGTAGCATGGAGAGCACTTGCCTATAAAGTCCGCAAGAGTCAGATTTGATGGAATTGCTAAAACAACTGTTTCTATTGACAGTTTCTATGGCTCTTTACATATATAAAATAAATCATATATGATAAATATTTTATTTGTTCCGTAAATAAATTATTTTCAGTAATAATTATAAATTGAATAGCAAAACAAGCTCAACTTTATGCCAAATAAGGAATTTCACGTGAGTAGAGCAAGTTATAACCACTAGTTTTATGGAAGACCTTAGATTCAAGGTGACGTGGCATATATTTATATAAGTTTTATAGCAGGGATGAAGGACCCCCAGTCTGTAGATCCAATCTGATTGCCTGACAATATCTTGAATTAGTTCTTTCTCTTCCCAGTATTTAAGGTCTTCATTTCACTTGAATTTTCTATAAAGTTAATGGTCTGTTAGAAATGCTCCATTTTATCTAACTGATCTGATTTTGATTTCAGGGTATGGATGATTTACAAGTTAGATCTGCTGCTACAGACATATTTTCTTATCTGGTAGAATTCAGTCCATCTATGGTTCGGGAATTTGTAATGCAAGAAGCACAGCAGAGTGATGATGTAAGAACCATGCAACTTTCTTACAAATATATATTATACCCATATCTAGAATCAAAGTTCTTGTTCTGTCAAAACAAACCATTTATTCCCTATATAATCTTGTTTTTCTAACTCCTAAAAACATGGATTCATTGTCTCAACAATACATTTAAAAAAGAACTTAATAGTTGTGCTTCACTAGCTAATTAATAGTGCCTCAAACAGTATTGCCTAATAGTAAGGTTGGTGCCCAATTGCTTGCTCTTAGCATAACAGCCATTCTTTACTTTTGCCCCCTAAATTTATTGTCACTTTTCTGTCGTGTTGGGATTCTTCTTCGGGAAATCAGGTGCATAATATGGATTAGAGGGCTTAATAGTTAATTTCACCTCCTTGATTTACTAATATGCAGGCATGAAATGGAAATGTGGAGCCCATTAAATAGTTGTATATACGTTTAGAATGCATTTGCCTGTGTTTTTGTTATTATAATTTTTCAGTGTTTTATCTGTATTTTAATGGTTTTAATTATTTTGTTTGGTTATATGTTTTTTAATGGTGTGTGCTGCCAACATTGTTCTAAATAATCCTAGACCCTTCCTTACTTCATGTTATTATCATATTACTATACTATCATCATCATCCCAATTGGGTGCTGTGTAAGTCTTCATGCAGAGTTTGGTAATGAGAGACTAGATGGAAAGAAACATAGAGGTCCTATTTGCCGATAATCAGTTAGACTTTCTAAAAATATTGCTTCTGATGGTGGTTCTTTGCATGGTGAAGTTCACCCTGAAGATCAGGTCCATATCATGGGGACCCTCCTGAATCCATAGCTACTGCTAGAGCTTTAAGTGGATGCCTTAGCCAGGAGGACCTTTGCCCATTTTCAGTTCACCAGTAATGTATCCTAAAATACAGTGACGATTATCATGCAGTTTGACTGCTGCAATGTGCTCTATGTAGAGCTTCATTTTAAGACTGTGGAAACGTCAGTTGGCACAAAATG
This sequence comes from Toxicocalamus goodenoughensis, assembly GCA_032468175.1. Taxonomy (NCBI): domain Eukaryota; kingdom Metazoa; phylum Chordata; class Lepidosauria; order Squamata; family Elapidae; genus Toxicocalamus; species Toxicocalamus goodenoughensis. Next base: position 25,612 of record JANHFN010008314.1, read on the forward strand.
CACCACCATGCTGCTAGCAGATCAAATCTACTATTGCAGAATAATACTATTTTGTGATCACTTCATTGGTTGCCAGTAGGCTTCCTGGCCAATTCAAATTGTTGATTATTATCAATTATACCAATTACAATTGCAATTACATTTGTAATTACAGTTGTATGGAAATGAATCAAACCAAACATGATTCTATTCATCTTGTATAGCCCCCAAAAAAAGATTGTAAAAATTGAGCACAGTCACATAATAGCCCACATAACAATCATTATATAGTAATTTACAACTATAATTGTAGACTCAATTACAGTCATAAGTCGAGGCCTATGTGTAGGTATCAGCATATAGTGTTCATTTCACTACAAGGTTATTTTAACACAAAATTTCCCTCAAAAACCCCTGTAATAAATAGATAACAAATTGTTACCTTTAGGCAGAATATGGGTGCAAAATATTTGAAAGCTATGAAGTTGTAATATTGTTGATTTTTTGAAAGCAAGACATAACTTGTTTTTGGTTTGTTACAGGATATCCTCCTCATAAATGTAGTCATTGAGCAAATGATTTGTGACACTGATCCTGAACTTGGGGGTGCTGTTCAATTAATGGGCCTCTTGCGTACTCTAATTGATCCTGAGAACATGTTGGCCACAGCTAATGTAAGAAAATGGAAAGGGGTAAAGAAACTTTACTGTCTAAAAAAACACATTTAATAAAAACTTAAAAAGCGTACTTGTTAACTTTTGAAAAACTGCTTAGAATATTTTATATTTTCAGCAAATGTTTTTGAAATGTTTTTTCTCTGTAGCTTTATTTTTCAAAATGGTCCACATAACATACTGCCAATCTATATTATTGCCAGTATACAGATATTTCGGAAGTTTGATTCTTACGTTTACAGACCAGTTATTTCTTTGATTAAAAGTCATGTTTGGGTAATGCAACTCTTCCACAATAGTGTCTCCTGTCCATGAGCCAAAACGATAGAAAGTTATATCTGGGAGCACGGATTTTGTTATTGCCTATAGATCAGGATGCTACATAATCTGGTCTGTAAATATTTTTAAATATATGCAGTGTTTACAGTAGAAAGTTTGGGATTTTAATGTAAAAGGCCCCAATTCTACTCATTTCAGTAGTTCTTTGAGCAAGCTAAACTGAGGTATAATTGGATAAAAGGTACCAATGAGATCCATATACAAATAGGAATTTGAAGATAGATTTCCCCAGATCTAGTCCAAAATTTGAATTACTGTGTCACATTTACCATCTCTATATAGTAATCCATTGAAAAGCTAAGGAATAAATAAGTTAATTTTTAACAGTTTCGCTGATATTTATTTTTACACAAGTTGACAGCCAGTTATGCAGCAGGTTCTTCTTTACTTCTGTTCTGTACTGCACATATGCCCTGAAATTTACGTCAAGGATTTCCTAAAGTTATGGAAGTGAGGTGCATAGTAAATCAGTTTTACAGTAATACTGGCAGTTTAATTTGTGAATTTCTGCCATTATTATGGTTTACCATGTAGTCAGTCAGATGTTTAGACTGGGTTTGATATTTTTAAGTACCTTCAGGGACCTGAAATAGGCTGGTGTTCAGTGATGTTAAATATATCATCACAACATGTAAGCTGTTCCAAGTAAAGTTGCAATTGACTAATGGTGATTTTATCAATGTCAATGATATTCAAGGGGTGCTCCAGATTTCACTCAAGATGTCTATCGTTTTTGCTTTCTTTGCTACAAACAGTCTACTTCTGTTAGCAGGCTTTTGTACAGGTAGTCCTTGACTTACGACCGCAATTGAGCCCAAAAGTTCTGTTGCTAAGTTGAGATATTTGTAAAGTAAGTTTTGCCTCATTTACAGTCTTTCTTGCCATAGTTGTTAAGTGAATCACTGCAATTGTGAAATTAGTAACAGGATATTAAGTGAATCTGGCTTCCCAGTTGATTTTGCTTGTTAGAAGGTTACAAAAGGTGATCAAATGACCCAGAGACATTGCAACTGTCATAAATATGAGTCAGTTGTCAAGCATCTGAATTTTGATCATACAATCATGGGGATGCTGCAGTAGTCATAAGCGTGAAAAATTGCATTAAGTCACTTTTTTCAGTGCTGTTGTAACTTTGAATGGTCACTAAATGAACAATTGTAAGTCAAGGACTACCTGTATTTTGCAATTTTCTCCAGTTCTTCTATTCTGCTGTCTCCAGGTACTGCCATGTCCAGACTTTTTTATCTTTCTTGTTGATAGTCTGAGGTATTATGTGTCAGATGCTTGTGTGTATGAATTCTAAACTGGAGCAAATTAACTTCTCCATTTTCTATTATTTTGTCTATTTGCGCTCCCATCAGTTCTTGCTTGCTGTCAAATGGTACTTCTTGCAGATATTCCAGTGCATCATTGTGACTACATTATCATGATGTTATCTATAGTCAGCCTGTGTGACCTTCTTGGTGATCCACTGTTTCTTTAACTTCTTTGCAGAGGCAGTATTTTATGCCAGTTGCTTATTATTATTATTATAATTATTAATAATAATAATAATGTTTTTTAATCCTTTGCATTATGACATTTGCAAGATAGCTTGCAAGCTGTTTTTAAAGTAGATGATAATAGTGTTAAAGAGTAAGTTAGATAAACAAATGAATTTATCAAAAACCACAATGTAAGAACCTGAAATTATTTTTTTAATGGTACCAGAAAAATTAATAATTTTTGCATAAAAATGAAGTAACTGAAGTGCTAGAGCAGAAAACAAACTATCTCAACTCAGAAACTGATAAGTGATACTTAGATTGCTATTAGACATTGAGTAAAATGACTGATTCTGTTTGTGAGCTTCATAACTTCAAATATTTTTATATTTGGTTAATATATTTCATATTTATGTTCCAGAAAACCGAGAAAAGTGAATTTCTAAATTTTTTCTACAATCATTGCATGCATGTCCTCACTGCTCCACTTCTAGCAAATACATCAGAAGATAAAACTGACAAAGGTAAAATTATTTCTTCCTCTCCTTTGTTATTCTTATTCAGGAACTATGCTTGCTAAAGTTAGTAACAGAACCTTATATTATGAACTTTGAATTGGATGAAACATGTATCAAAACTAAATGTGACAGAGAGAAACCTACAGTCCATCAGCCAGAATGCTTTAAGACCTTAACATCCAGCCAGCCCGTCCCTCAGAGCTCTATTTCCTGTTTCAATTGTGCATATGAAAGAAGATAGAAACAATTATTTTTTTCTTTTTATAACAGTGTTATTAGAGATTACAATTTAGAATAATAAAACTAATACAAACTAAAAAATAAAAGAATAAAAAGAAAAGAAAAGGAGAAAAGATAGAAAAAGTAAAAATATAGTTGAAAAAAGAAATATATAGAGACTTCTCCTTTATTACAACTATAAACAAATTTAATATCACCTCTTAAAATACAAGTGAACTCTTCTTCCCATTTCTTATCCGTAAACCCATAAAACCTTATCATTTCAATTGTGATGTCAGGATAAATCTATTAAGGGATATCAAATATAACAATGTATCTATTTTAAGCTTGATTAAATAAACCAACTTTATATTTCTTTATAAGAATCTTGATCTTTACTCCATTCAAATAAGGTCCTGTAACTTCATTTATTTTCATTTGTTATAGATAAAATACAGATAATTTTCCTGTATTTGTCTCTTCTCGCAAAAAAATTTTTAAACTTTAATAAGCCTCTTTTGTAAATCCAATACTGGAAAATTATCAAGTTGTTGTTATGAATCCAGGCTGCTTGTAAAGTTGTATGTTTCTAACTTTTTTTATTGTTTTACATTTGTATTTTTAAGCTGCCAAGTCTATGAGTGTGGCAGCTATGATAAATTTTAACAGTAACAACAACATACAGTATAAAAAGGTTTTTAAATTCAGTAACCGCCAGGTGTGAAAGACTAGGACCATACATGAAGTTCCAGTTGAACAGATTTATTGCCCATGCCTATGCACAGGAATATTCTCAACTAACAATAGCACCTGCTAGAAATTCACAGTGGGTTGGACTTAGTACATAGTACATAGGAATTCTTAGCTGGTCCCTCCTTGATCCTGACCCCAGGCTCTGCCATTCCTTCTCCTACAATAACATCTTTATTGAGTTGTATTGCACATATGCTGATTACAGACAACCTCCTTGCTATTTTATGTGAGGGTGTATTGAAATTCCAGGCAAAATTGGGTGGATTATGATGTTTGTAAGTTCTGTGATAAATAAATGATAAAAGATAAATGAGTATCTTCTGATATGTTTGGAAATTTAAAGTTTCTCGCCTTGGCAGTAGCAAGATGGCCCAAAGATGAAACAGTTCTGAATTCCCACAGTGAAGGAATGGATTGTCAAAATGTCAGAAATGTCAGATATTGTAAAATTGACCTATTTCGCCAGAGAGAAAAGAATGTCCTTTTTTTAAAAGACTGGAAACCTTATACAAACTTTTCACTCAGAGAGGGAAAAAAACATAAAATGGTGATTTGTGGATTTAATGATTGAAAAAGATGAAAATTAAACAAGGGGCTGAGGGAATTTTTCAAATTATTAAGGAAGGTTAATAATGGGTTTATTAATATCTGATAAAAAAAAGTCATCTACTAGACATCCACTTTAGTTTCTTTAGCTTTTTCTTTTATTTGTCTTTGCATCATTTTTTTTCTTTTTCCCTTCTCGTTTTTCTTTAGTAGATTTGTTTCTTACATAAAAAGGAAATCTAATTAAAAAGAAAATTGCCCGGCCCTGAAATAAGTTATATTTCTTATCTAAAATATTTTTTTCTGTACCATAGATACTAAGTAGGGAACTTAAACATTTCCTTTTTTTTTTAAGATGCTGTGGTTGCAAACAAAAATAATGCCATTTGCCCAGGTAGGTGAAAATCATTGTGTATGTAGTCTTTACATTACTTAAATGATATGCAAGATTATGTCCTAAATTTTAGATTAATGTATTCTGTTTCTCCTTGTTTGGGAAGGAAAAAAGTAACTCACAGTGCAGTTTTCATATTGGGTATGTTTTCAGCTGACATGTAGGAGAAATTGACAACTATCCTCTCTACCTTTAAGCAAAATCATAGTTGGTGTTTTAAATTTTAAGAATATATTTGTTTTCTACTTTTTTGCTGTTATAATTTCCATAGAATACATTAACAGACTGTCAGGATGGAGTAAATGTTCTTTAGATAGATTTTTTCCCTTAAAAATTATCAGAATCTAATTGGTACAGGGAATAATAATTATCTATGCTTGACTATTTTTTAAATATGGTGACAAGCTGTTTAAAAAGAGGTATTTTTAGAATCCATGCTTGTACATTAAGAACCTGTTTTAAGGTAATGACTTATTTAGCTTTCAAAATTTGTTTGCATTACAAAAAATCTGCCTGCATTAGAAGTCATATTTCGGGACTAATATTTGTGTAATTCTTCATAGGTTTGTCTGAGCCTCAGTTTTGTTTATTTTGCAGATAACTATCAGACAGCACAGCTACTTGCTTTAATTTTGGAGCTGCTTACCTTTTGTGTGGAACACCATACTTATCACATCAAAAACTATATTATGAACAAGGACTTGCTGAGAAGAGTTTTAGTCTTGATGAATTCAAAACACACCTTTTTGGCACTGTGTAAGTTTTCTTTTAAAGATACATTTAATTTTTATTTATTAAATTTATATGCCCCCTGTCTCACTGTCAAGTGACTCTGGGTGGCTCTACACATTGTTGAACACATCTATTCTAAACAGATGAATAGAAAAATACTATTGTGAAAAATTAAAAAATCTTTGAGCCAAGGACCTTGTAAATCTCAAAAATTAAGGTGGGATAATTGCCGGTTTATAGTCTGGTCATTATTATGATCTATACAATCAGTAAAATATGCCAATTAAGAGAAAGCAGATACTTATAATCCAGAATTAAATATATCTCACTACATAATGGAATTGACAGGGAGATTGCATATCATTTATTTTTCCTTTATTTAGCAATTCAAAATATACAAAATCCCCATGTAATCCATTAATTTAATTATGTTTTAAGACATCAGATCACTTTTGTAAATTTTGTCATTCCCAAGATAAATTTGTCTTCATGTGAATCAAAATTTCAGAACACATTATTGGGGATACACTAAATACACTAAATACACCTAGTTTGTACCTTGGTTTGTTTGGCCCAGATTTTAAGATGTGCTATCTTAGTTCCTTCTGCAAGTGTTTCAGGAAGTATTTTAGGCTCTCATTAATCCAGTGTAGATAAAACCTTACTCATAAAGACAATCAATAGATCCACATCTGAGTAAGTCTTCTTATATCCAAACAAAGTTGTAGTACTTAGCGAAATAGACAAAGAATGTTTTAATCAGTTTTGATCAGTTTTCTTCTCTTCTTGTGGCTTGTTCGGAACAATTTCAGGCTGCCTTCTGTTCCATGTACATGAAGAAATAATGCAGCTGAAGTGAGCCACAAATTGTATTTGGTCATATTATCACCACAAATTAAATTAATAAATTATATATACAATAAAATTTATCACATAATATAATATGCCCATCTTCCCTATATATATAATTAAAAAGAATAGTAGAAACCTAAATCCCTGTATGTCTTTTTATTAAAATTAAACATTGACGTGCGCACACATGCCCAAATATTCCCTAATTCTCACAAGGAAATGGCAGTGGGGCAGTGAAAAGAACCAAGCAAAGGAAACAGAGAAGCTGACACTCTGAAATTTAAAAATAGATTTTAAAAAAAATACAGATACTAGTTTTCGTTATTTTGTTTGTTTATGTCTTCAGTACTGTTTCTGTATGTCTTCAGTTATGCTTCAGTACTGCTTCTGTAGTGCTGGCTCCAGAAAAATTCCCAAGGCTTGATAAGAAAGCCATAATTTAAACATACCCTGAACACAAAACGTAGCATTCCACAATCAACCCACTTGCCCTTCAATAACTAAATGGTTGTGCTTGTACTTTTTAAATGCTTTCCCATTTCAGATGTGCTGTAGCTTCTCTTTGTTAGATCCATGGGGTTAATGTATTAGTAGACTCTTTTAGGTATTTTAAATACTTAAAATTCTTGTGTAGCTTTTTTGCTGCTCTTCTTTGAAGTAGAATAAACTTTAATGTGTATTGTAAAGAACGTGAGAAAGGACATAGGAAAGACAAATATGCTTTTAATGTTATAGGTGCCCTTCGTTTTCTGAGGAGGATAATTGGTCTAAAAGATGAATTTTATAACCGTTATATTACCAAAGGAAATTTATTTGAACCAGTCATAAATGCTCTTCTGGATAATGGAACTAGGTATAATCTCTTGAATTCAGCAGTCATTGAACTTTTTGAATTCATCAGAGTGGTAAGTTTTATGTGTATTTTTCAACTTTACCTTTCAAACATAATTGTTTTAGGCATAGAACTGTATATTTAAAGTGTCTCAAGACTTTTAAGTATAAAACCACAATTTAAAAAAGCTAGTAATATCAAAGGGCCTCTTTTCTATAAGGCTATTATTGTAAAATGAACACAAGATGAAAGGACCTTAGTCTTCATCCATTGCTTATACTTCCTGACCCTTTATCTGTTTGACCCAATAGTTACAGCTGTATCTATATTATTATTGACACCCTTCTGCTTTTCATTAAAGCAACTTATATGGCAATCACTAACTTTAAAAACTATATTGCATAAAGCAATAGCATCTTTTTTCAGAGTTATGTAGAAGTCTGGCGTGGGGGGAGATTATGTACTTCAATAAATTACAAAGAGGTAATGAGCTCATCAATTTGCGAGTTCAGAATCATGTTCAGTAAGAATAAATGAAAATTATCTTTTTGTTACCAGTTTTCAGTAACAACTTCTATCAATCTACTAGATTAGCAACCCCCAACCTTTTGGGCACCAGCGACCTGTTTCTGTAGAAAGAGGTTTTTCCATGGACCAGAGGGAGCATGGTTTTCTATGCTGCCTATATCCCGCAGATAGGGCTTCTCTTATTTGCAGCCTGGTTTCTGGCATGCCATGGCCCAGTGCCAGTCTGTGGACCGGGGTTTGGGGAACCCTGTGCTAGATCCAAATTAGAGGAAATAATGAACACACAGAATTAAAAGTAGATAGTGCTGGAAACTGAAGAAGTTTGATGCCAAGTGAGCTTTTCGGAGGAAAAGGTGTCAGATGATAAGGTTAAAACTAGAGTAATCCTGCTCTACAGCAGGGGTGGCATTCTACCAGTTCGCATAGATTCCCGGTAATTCGGGGAACCAGTAAAACAGGCCCCTGGCTGGCCCCACCCCTCTGCCCACTCCTTTGTTTCCTGCCCAGTCAGTCCTTATTGTGCATGCAGGCCATCACGCACATGGACAACAATCACTGATGGCATTATCTGCCTGCTCTGCCCAGTCACTCCTTATAGCGCATGTGTGCTAAATCGCTTCCCACATTTTCCTGCCTTCCACCATCACTTTCACCACCAGCAGCAGCCAGCCAGCCATTGCTGCCTGCCTTCCACCATCTGATCTCCCTAGGTGAGTAAGGTTCTGCATGCCCCAGTCGCCTATATGCCACTGCTGCTGTCAGCCCCGGTTGAGTCCTGACTCCTGGGCCAGCCTAGGCAGCACCGCCCTCAGCACTTGTGGCCTAGCAAGCTTCCCACCCCACCCCACTTGCCTGACTAGCTGGTGGCCAAGAGGAAGGCGAACCAGGTCCTTCACCGCTTGGGTCCCACCTGGATTCTCTGTAGCTGCTGCACGTTGCCTGCTGAAATGCGGGTGGGGTGGGGCAACCCAGCAGCACGATGCTATGTAGCCTGTCATCCCTTCCCCCTACTGGCCTGCGCGTTTTGGCTGAATGCAGGCCACCGCTGTGAGAATGATGCAAGTCAAGCCTCCTCCCACAAGCTGCTCAGAGCATCCACTAGTGGGAGGTGCTTCAGTCTCTGCCTATCTAGGCTGGGCTTAATTTGCGGAACGCTCCTCCTCCACGGGACTCCTCCCCAGCGTTCCCCACTTTTGTCTCAGCCTCATGAGAGATAGGCAGAGCTTCTCGTTAATCCTTGGCCGAAACAGGAGAATTCTCTTTAAGGTTTGCAGATAGTCAATTCTTCCTTTCTTACCGACGCTGCCCTTGCCATCTGGGTGTCGGGGATCGCATTATCAGGAAGCGCTCCTTGCACTAAGCGCAGGGAAGCTTCGGTTTCATTTCAGGCACCCCATCCCTCTCATCCAGGCGCAGCATGGCTCCCCTGAGTCAACAGGCCCAGTCAGCTCAATCACCAACCATGCATAGAATACCCGAAGCTACGTTCACACCAACAGCTGCCGGTCTTCGACAGGAACAATCTCTTCCAGACGATGTGCCAGAGCGAATGAAGACCTGGATGGAGATGGCTATCCGTCAGGGAATTGCAGCAGGCCTGCAACATGCGGTTCTGACCAGGGATCATCCCGCACCCGCTGAGTATGATTCGCAATCAGTTCGGTCATTGGTCAGGTCGGAGCTACACTATACCCAGGTACAGTGTCAAGGGGGTATGCTCCTACAGGAGCCGCAGGAGGAGGAGCAGGAGGAGGAGGCAGAAGAGGTGGAACACATTGAACACATGGACCAGAGTGAACCAGAATCAATGCATGATACTGACCCAGCCATGTCAGAAACAGACCCCGTAGAAAGGGGGATGTCTGAGGATGAGGGCCTCGCTCCCGACCAACCTGTATTTACAGGCTTGTTCCGGCCACAACTTTTCAAATCTCTATTGTTCAAGGCCAAAAATACTGTGCAACTGGACAAGCCAGCTCCTTCTACCACTCCAACTCCATCAGACGAGGGACCAGAGGATCTCATTTTCACCCAACCTGTTGTTGAGGCAGACATGATTCCAATCCCTCACATGTTTGCAGACCTGGTACAGAAACAGTGGGCTTTTGCAGCAGTGTACCCAGCCCCCACTGGTTATGACAGGAAATTCTTTAATTTGGCCAATTTTCTTAAAATTATTGAATACTCCTGAGGTAGATGAACCCATTGTGAGATTAGCATCCTCATGCTCCATTCCCAGTGAGGCACTGGAGGCATTAAAGCCGGAGGACAAATGAGCCAAGCTAGCCCTATGCAGGGCCCAACAGTCTGATGCATGGGCCATCAGAGCAGCCACGGCTGCTTCCTTCTTTACCTGTTCTTCCCTCAGATGGCTCCGGCTATTACGGGAGCAGTTCCCCAATTCCAATACTAGAGCACACCAAGACATTGCAAAGCTGATAGTAGCCGCTGAATTCTCAGCTGATGCAACCTTTCATGCAGTTAAGTTTTCAGCCAGAGCCATCACTTCACATGTCACAGTGCGACGCTTGCTATGGTTAAAGAACTGGCAAGCAGATATTAAACATAAATGCAAGCTCGCTTCATCTCCTCTAGCGGGAGACAGACTGTTTGGCCCTTCCCTCGATCTGCTACTCATCGAGACTCGAAATAAAAAGAAAATTTTACCTTCCCTTTTTGGGAGGTCAGACCCTAGAAACCCTCAGTCCTTTTGGAGGGGATCCTTTCGGCCCTTTTATCAGGGACCGTTCTCAACCAGATACCAGAGGTCTCCACCTTTCCGACCAGGGCAACAGCCAGAGAGGTCAGACTTTGGGGATAGGGACAGAAGGGGTGGACAACCCAAGAAATCCTTCCGAGGAGCGGGAAATAGGTCTTTCCGGTGTCCAAGATAACCCCATGGACCCGCCTCCCTTTGGCGGCCGCCTTGAATTATTCACAGACCAATGGGACTCCTCAACGTCTGATTCCTGGATCAGAGACACAATCAGATTCGGCCTCGCGCTGGAGTTTCAATCCGCTCCCCCAGACTTCTTTATGTCGTGCCCTCTTTCCAGAGATCCGGTTAAACGAGATCTTATGGAAACAGCTATCCAGCACCTACTGGACATACGAGCCATCCAACCAGTAGCTACTGACCAACGAGGGCGAAGTTTCTATTCACATCTTTTCATTGTTCCCAAAAGTTCAGGGGGATGGAGAGTAATCTTGGATTTGAAACGCCTTAATCAATTTTTAGTATATCGCAAATTTAAAATGCACACCCTACTGTCTATCTTACTTGGTATCAGAAAAGGTGACGTCCTTACATCTATAGATCTAACGGAGGCGTACTTACATATTCCAATTTGGCCTTCCCACTATAAATTTTTAAGATTCTGTTATAATAATCTCCTTTTTGAATATGTGGCTATTCCCTTTGGACTAGCCTCTGCCCCCAGGACCTTCACAAAGGTTCTTGCAGCCCTCGCTGCTCATCTCCAGGATGTTCCCATATGACTGCAGTGTTACCTCGATAATATCTTAATTCTGTCATCTTCTGTTCATCAATCAGTCATAGATACTCAGACCACATTACACTCCCTACAACTACAC
>JANHFN010008315.1:3628-21957 GCA_032468175.1 Toxicocalamus goodenoughensis
ACAAGCTTTTTCTGTTCCCCTCTTCGCCTTTTTTCTGTCTGTCTGTCTGTCTGTCTGTCTCTCTCTCTCTCTCTCTCTCTTCCTTCCGTCCTTTCCTTTCTTTCTGTCTGTTTGTCTTTCCTTCCATCTCTTTCGTTCTCTCTCTCTCTTTCTCTCTCTCTCTCTTACTAAGTAACTAAGTAACTAATCAACTAACTAACCTGCTTTTAGCACCCAAAAGCTTTCTTGCCACACCGGAACTTTCCTTCCCTTTCGACTTGAAAAAAATCGGTTGAAAGGTATTTCTCTAATTTTTCTCGTTCTGCGCCTCTTCGCCTTTTAAAAGCAGAGTTCACTCGGCGCCATGGGATTAAAACGGCAGCCCTTTGGATGGGATCCCGAAATCGGTTTCTCCGTTTCTCGAAGTCGAGCGTACTTCCTTTAGCACCTTGTCAGTTGGGAATAAAGTTGTCGTAACGTCGGATTAATCTGACTATAGTGTAGGGCGTTATTGAGGGGTATTTCCTCCCCACCCCACCCCCAAGCAAAATTTCACTGGAATTTGTTACTTCATTAAATAGAGCGGCGAATTCCTTTTTAAAAGGAGCCGGGTTTAGATAACCTAACGACTTTTAAGGAAAGTGAATTGGGCGGGTAAATAACTATGCGGTATATATTTTGATTCCGGAACGATTGAAGTGAAGGGGAGCATACCTTAATGTGTCTGGGGGTTTATTTTTGGCTGAGTTTTTTTTCCCCTCTGGAATTAACGCTTTCAGGGCTCGCCTTAGCATCATACTTTCGGACGAAAATCGCCTATTGTTGCGATTCCAGTTGCCTCACGAAAACTTACGTAGTCTACGGATAATTACTTGGAACCTAATAGTTGTTTGGTCTCGAACCAAATAAGCACAGCAGTAAACCTGAGAACACCTAAATAATTGTTGATTACTGTATATTTCTAAATGCTTACACACCAAGTCATTCTTAAAAGCAATATATTTTTTTGACTATCGGTTTGCTCCCCTGCCTCCTGGGCTACTAGATCTGAGCTTCCAGAATCCGGAAAAAAAACGCCAGATACGGCGACGTTCTCCACCCCTCTTCCCCACCCCCTGCCAGATTTTTTTTTTAAAAGGGTTTGTTTGTTTTTCCTCGCCCAGATCCAAAACAAGGGATTTCATAAAGGCTCTCTGGAAAATGAAAAGAAAGAGAATACATTGCACGACGGACCGGCTCTCAAATAGTTAACAGAGGCGGGAAGGGGGTATGTGTGTGTGGCAGTGGAGGGGGGAGGAATCTGCCTTACGAATGCGTGTGCATGTGCTTTAGTCGAAGGCTACTCTGAATTTATCCAATTAGAAAAAAAGCCAGATCTTGGCGAAATGTCACATTCGCTTATTCTGGGTCAACGCGATGGCATTCTAGGATTCACGACTCTCTCTTTTTGAGGCCGATCTCTAGTAAAGCGTGGTGGAAAAAAACAAAGTGGCCCTCAGCAGCTACCCTCAGCCAACCCCGCAGCTGCTGAGCAGGCCGCCGCCTTTGCAACGGGGCTGGGCAAGGGTTTCCGTGGGCCAGCCTGTGCCACAGAGACACCCCTACGCCGTCCACGGATGACTCTCAAGTCATCCCTGTAAAGTTTTCCCTTTTGAAAGTTTGGTTGTGCATCTTGGCTGCCTATGTGGGGTCCTGAGCACGCACAGAGAGAGAGAGAGAGAGAGAGAGAGGAGAGCCGTCCAGTTTATCTCCAGGGCCAACAGACAGCCGCCTATTCTCCTCCAGGCAAAAACTATGTTCTTCTTGCCTAAAGCGAATGCGTGTCAAGCCAGTTTGTAGCTCGCTGTATTAGCGCAGGAAGCGAACTCAGGACCCTCTGCCCAAATGGTGATATCCGAATCTCACTTTCTGCAGCAAATGGACCGTCCTGGACCTTTGCAGAGGGTCATCCGTCCGGTTTTCGGTAACAGGCAGAGAGATCCAATCTCCGGGGGAAAAAAAATCTTGACTGTGTGCCGAGCCGAGACCGGAAGGGGAGCAGGGTTTGAAGTGATTCCAGGAAACGAAAGGGTGGCATATATACAAAACAAACCGAGCCCCAACACGGTCCAATCTGAGATCTGTGGGTCTGTTTTGCTTCGTTATAGACGGTATTCCCCATCTCTGCGGCTTCTTTTTCAAACGGGACCGCCTCCCTCAGGTACAACCTTTAAAGCGTGTTCATTTTGGCTGGTTTCGCAGTCGTCTGAACGGGCTTGGGTTTAACTAATCAAACAGCGACTCCGTCCTTTTTTGCCCCAAGGGGTTGTTCGAGAAAGAGGAGACCATGTTCAGCCCTCCACTCGCCTTCATTTCGCTCTGAATGCACAGATGGTTCCCGGCTGATAGGCTTTATTCTCAGCCTAGAATTAACTCTGCAGATAGTTGGGGGACTACAACAGAGTGGTCAATGCCTGGAATGCACTACTTGACTCTGTTGTAACATCCTCTAACCCCCACTCTTTAACCTTCAACTATCCACTATTGACCTCATCCCATTCCTAAGAGGCCTGTAAGGGGCGTGCATAAGGGCACCTACCGTCCCTGTCCCACTGTCCCCATTTAGTTGTACCTATTTTCTGTATTCTTACTCATGTTTATACTTATACCTATTATTTTGTAAGCGATTGACAAATCAAATCAAATCAAATCAATAAATAAAAACTCCCAGAATTGCTGGTTAGTGTGGAATATGGTAATCTCATCAAGAAAGGCTCCGCCAATGGAGGAAACTGGCGTTTCTCTCTCCTATTTCCTTTGAAGGGAATGCTAACTTAGTGCCACTCAAACCACTGCCAGTTTTGTCACTGGCTTGACCCCCTTTGCTTCTTGAGATGTTGATAGTACTTTCCTGAACTTGAGGCTTCAGAACTTGTCCAGCCTTCCTGAGTTTTAGGCTTGCTCTGCCATTCCCCACCTCTGATTGGAGATGGGCTTGAAAATACTTTAGTTTTTCAACTCTGGTTCAGTTTCTGGAGTCTTCAACCCCCCGAGTGGTTTTCAATACAATTTTTCCTCAAACGACAGCTAAAAGATTTGCCTTTGCTGTTTTCCAGATTTTTTTCCCCAGTCAAGGTTATATCTTTGGGATCTCCTAGGGGCGTCCCATCCATGATTTTTTTAAAACAAGTTTTATTCAGTTTTCACATTTTCACATCTCTTTTTAGTGAACAGCATGATTACAGGTTTCACATATACATACAAATATGACCATAGTTACATATTCCATTTTTGTATTCAATTTCTCATCTTAACAACGCTTTCATACATTTTCTATTTTATTATATTATTCCAAATGCTTATCTCATTATTTAATTCACTTATGTTAGCTTCATAATTATTATACTTCAGTAATTTTAACTGTCACATTTGTATATTTCATTCTAAATTCTGATTAAAAACACTCCTATAAATAGGTTTTCCACCTAAAATATCAGTTTAAGTGCGCCACCTCTAAGTTACATATTCATTAATTATCTCCCTTTTTAAATCCCATTAAACATTTAACATTTTATTACCTAAAACATTAACATTAATAATCCCTTTAAAACTACATAGCATATATAAATCAGATTCTGCACGGTTTCCCCCTTTTTAATTTCATAAGATTTATTTACAATTTCAAAAAAAGGACATATTAATCTACTCATTTAATCCTAAACCCTGATGTAGGCATCCCATCCAAATTTTAAAAGATCCTCTTTTCATTGACTGACTGGAAGTAGAGGGAGGGTCTTTCTGTATACAATGGATAACAAGAAAGAAAAATAGGGTGCAGGGCAAGAGGCTGGGTGTTATTTTCTACCACTAGTTGTTCCCTGTGGATTAAATGTGTGGCTCCTTAAATGCCAAGATCTCCTTAAATTCCAAGGCCTTGTTGCATTTCGGAGTAGGTCACCAATTTGGTTAGTGCCACATAGTGCAGGAAACCATATGGGAAATGACAGCATGCCATGTGAAACACAGCGCTTTGAAAACTCTTTCTGAAGGAAATCGGAGGTCAGAGTTGAATTGAAGCACGGTGATGGGAGGGAGAGAAAAGAGACAAGGCAGCTACTTAAATTGGGTCTTGATTCCCAGGATTGCAGATTGTAGCCTGCCTTCATCGAGCTCCAGAAAAACTGAAAGGTGCTTTTTTTTTTCCAAAAGGCAACTGGACTTTCTTGGTTTTTTTTTTCCTTTGAAAACATTTGCTTCTCATCCAAGAAGCTTCTTCAGTTCAGTTTGAAACTTCTTGGATAAGAAGCAAAATGTTTTCAAAGGGGAAAAAAAACGAAGTCCAATTGCCTTTTGGAAAAAAAAAAAAGCACCTTTGGGACAATCATGACTTGGATGATTGAGGATCTCCATAGACACTGGGGGATGCCCAGGAATTCTGCCACATTGCTTAGAATTCAAGAGGTTTGCTTACCAGTTCCAAGTGCCAGATAATTCCCAATGGCTGCATCTGAGGGACTGAGAGCAAATGGGAAGGAGGATCTGTGAGGCTCTGCATTGCCAAAGTGGGGCAAAAAATGAAATGGCTTCATGGTTCATGTGAAGCCACTTTGTTTTTTGAAAGTGGCTTCATTTTTACTCTCTGTTCTGGTACTGTTGGGTAAATATAGAGTCCTGGTTTTGTTATTCTGCTAGGTTCCTCTTATGCAACTTGGGGGAAATAAATTTGGGGTGAGGGTGAACATCACCAAGCCCCCTTTTCCAAAGAAATGAATGGCAAGGGAGGTGCCTAATCTGCTCACCCTGAGCTGACAAACCAGGTGTGTGCCAGTCTCAATTTGCCAAAGGTGAGCTTTTTATTAAATATCCCAAAGACCCACTGATCGTGTTTTGCTTTTTCCATGAAACTCAATGCCTGTCCATTGTTGTGGCAAAGGCAGTTAAGGAAGCTTTGAGCTGGAAGTTGTGTCTTTGCTGTGCAGGTAGAACCTCTTTCACCAGTTTGCTTGTTTTCAACTCCTCCTCCCTCTCTCAAAGAATTTTATAAAAATCAGGGGTACAACAAGCCTAACCTCCAGCTTTCACGTGTGTGTGTGTGTGCGTACGCATGCATGCACATCATCAAATCAGTGTTGACTCTTGGCAGCTGTCTGAATTAATCCCTGCAGTTTCCTTAGCAAGATTTCAGAAGTGGGTTGCCGTTGCTTGCTTCCTAGGGGTGAGGGAGAATGACTGGCTCAAGGTCACCCACCCAGCTGGCTTCGTGCCTCACTCAGTCATAACTAGAATTCACAATCTCCCAGTTTCTAACCTGGTGCCTTTACCACTACACCAGACTGACTCTCACATTCTGGGATAGGATTTAACTAATAGCAGGAGTACTGAAACACATTTGTCTTTCTTCACTAGTTGACAACTTCTGTCGTTCTGGTTCTGCCCTGAAAGCCTTATCTGCTGTCTGGAAACATATAATTTAAGTTTCTTTTCTATTCAACCCAGCAGTCCCTGGGCGAAGAATGAGTTCTGATCCTAAGTCTGCCTTTAACTCAAATTTGTATGTAAGTCAGAGCTCATACTTACCAACGAGTTGTCTTTCTCCTTCCTCATGTCAATAAACCATTGAAGCTGCACGGTGTTTTCATGAACCACCGAAAAACAGGCTGTATTTAAAAACCACGCAGCTTCAGCAGTTCCCGAAACAGTGTGTGAGGCTTCAGTAGTTTGTCGGCTCGGGGAAGGATAAAGTTTTGCAACATTTTTAGCAATAAGCAGCCTGTTTGTAAGTATGAAGTGACTGTAAGGCTTAACCTGGGGACTGTATATATTGCATTCCACTTCTTGTCCTTTTATATAACACAGTGAATCAAAATGACATTGGTATCGTACAGCTTTCCCTCCCTTGATGTCTCCAGGATACCAAGGTCTGTCATACTGGAGCAAAATTCAGAAAGTTTCACACGGAATTGTACAGAGATGCTTTGATATAAGAAGCAAAGAAGATGATGCGGACAGAAGCTCTCTGAAGTGGTAGCTGAGTCTTCTTCCACAGTGCCACCAGGAAGATTAGCTCTGGGACAAAGGCCAGGCCTCAGAAGGGAAAAGCTAGAGGCTTTTGCTGTTGCCCTTCAGGGTTTCTAGTAACTGCTTAAGATTTCCTAGTGGTTAGGCTACTCAGTTTCATATTTATTGTGAAGGTACAGCTGTTAAAACAATCTGTCAGGGAAGTCGTATTATGAAATGAGACTGATGCTGCAGCTTATAATTTCTGTGCTTACAATTTCATCATTCAGTGTCTTAACATTCTCTGAACATTATGCTATAACTGTTCTTCTTGGTTCAGCGTCTTTGTGTCATCTTATTTCTATTAGGGTAACTATGTTAAATGAAATAGCTGCTTTGTTCCACACTTCATTGACTGAGCCCCTTTTATGTTTCTCCCCTTCCTTCCTTTCTTGCAGGCACTTGCCTTCTCTTTCAGGCTTCTCTGCCAGTATGGGGAGCAAGACCTTGCCTGCCCCAGTACCCATCCATCCTTCCCTGCAGCTGACCAATTACTCCTTTTTGCAAGCCTTCAATGGCCTCCCAGCAGTGCCTTCGGACCACCTGCCCAACCTCTACGGTTTCAGTGCCCTCCATGCTGTTCACCTTCACCAATGGACTTTGGGCTACCCTGCCATGCATCTGCCCCGCTCGTCTTTCTCCAAAGTGCCTGGTGTGACCAGCCTAGTGGATGCCAGATTCCAGTTGCCTGCCTTCCCGTTGTTCCCACACGTCATCCATCCCAAGCACGAAGCCACAAATGTGCCACTCAAAGCCAAGCCTAGATTTGATTTTGCAAACCTTGCTGTAGCTGCCACCCAAGAAGATCATTCAAAACTTGGACAGATAGACAACCAAGGCTCTTCTGCAGGCCTGGGCTCATTGCTTGAAGTGACCAAGCTTTCCCCGGAGAAGAAACCCACCCGTGGGAGGCTACCCTCCAAAACCAAGAAGGAATTTGTGTGCAAATTCTGTGGCAGACACTTCACCAAGTCCTACAACCTTTTGATTCATGAAAGAACCCATACAGATGAGAGGCCATACACGTGTGACATTTGCCATAAGGCCTTCAGAAGGCAAGATCATCTGAGAGATCACAGGTGATTGAACATGTTTATTTAACAAAACTCAGGTTTATTATAAAGGATTTTAGGGCGCATTCTTTAGAAAATTTTTCTTAATATTGCTTGTTTGGGTTGTGTTATATAAATGACACTGCTTTGACTTAAATATAATTCATCCATTTAAGTCATGAGTCTCCAAACTTGGCAACTTTAAGACTTGTGGACTTTAACTCCCAGAATTGCCCAGCCAGCATGACTACAAATCTTAAAGTTGCCAAGGTTGGAGACCCCTGATTTAAGTGATGGATATCGTTTTTTGCCGATAATGTTACGTTGACAATGTAGGGCTTGAACAGTTGCAAACAATTCTTAATTTCAAAGCTCAGAAAAATGAAGATCTCTTGTAGGCACTGATGCAGCCATGCAGTTCTAGAAACTGCTTTTCACGTCCTATGTTTCCATTCAACGTGAAGGAAATATTACATCATTTAATTCAAAATGGGGTCAACTAGATTGGTACTTCAGGATGCTCTTCATTTTCCCATGTGGAGGCTAGGGATATTCATATCCTTCTCTGGTGGCATCACTGAAAACTTGATATGTCTCCTGTTCCATCCACCTTGCTATTATCATGCAAAAAATGGTAATGATCTTTGTTAAAGATCTCTCACATTAATGGTATATCACCATGGCACAGTGGTTAGAATGCAGTACTGCAGGCTATTTCTGCTGACTGCCGGCAGTTCGATTCTCACTGGCTCAAAGTTGACTCAGCCTTCCATCCTTCCGAGGTCGGTAAAATGAGGACCCCAGATTGTTGGGGGGCAATAGGCTGACTCTGTAAACCACTTAGAGAGGGCTGTAAAGCTCTGTAAAGTGGTATGTAAAGATCAGGAGCTTGCTTCATATTTAAACTCTTGATCTAAGTCTAAGTGCTATTGCTAACTCCATGAGCCAAAGTCCAGATTCTCCTTTGGGAAGGTGCCCAGGGATTGAATCTGCATGCTTCCCCTGACTCCCCTAATCCATTGTTGATTGCGCATGCTGTTTAATTTGATGATGACCATTTCAGTCTTGTATACCAGCTTTCTCTGTACTCATGCCCACTAGATATCTCCCTGCTTACTTCAAAATGTTATGCTCTTTGAGGATTTTAAGGATAGTAGTTGAACACATCTGGAGGATATCGTCTCAGAGTAATCCTCATTGAATTTTCAGCTACCAAAGCTTATGGAGTAAATATGCAGATGATCTTGTTTTTTTAACAGCAAGTTGACGTCACAACAAAGAAACTATTTTATTGGTAAAAATCCTATTATGCTTTTATTACTGTCGGAGAGAAACGCCCTGTGCTTCTCTAGGTTTTGCTGAAATACAACTCTCATTGGTCCAGGCAGCTAAAGTTCAGCAACCTCTGGAGGAGCACAGGTTTCTCATTCTGGAATGGTGTTTAGATCATAGGTTCCAGAGTTTTATCTCTGGCAACTTTAATTTACTAACTGGGTATATGGCTAGTAGCTTATGCCAGGCAGAAGAGAGATCGTGCGGATACCCATGGCAAATCTAATCAAAACTGAATCTTCTGTATGCAAAGAGTATACTTTTAACTGTATCTTCCCTTAAATACCAATTATCAATTCAAAGTATAACTGCATATTTTATATAAAACCCCACCAAATGTATCATATTAAACATGTTTCTTAAAGGTAAGTTCCAAGACTTTAGTGAGGAGAAGTTAATCAATTACAATCTCGGTTCTATTTAACTCCTCGGATTTAAAGACAGAGGGGGGAAAAAGATGAAGATTAGTTATATTGGTTTCAAGACAAGTGAAGATCAGGAGTTTGCTTCATATTTAAACTCTTGATTAGAGAATATATCACTATTCTACACCCCCCCCCCAAAACTTTTTAAAATTATTTTTTACATTATGGTCTGCTCTAAATAATTGTTCCCAACAGTCAAATCAATGAACTCTGCTATAAACCACTAAGCTTGGTAATCTAATGCCAAAACTGGGTACAATTTCTGATTACAAAATCAACATTTTCCCCAAGAGACCATGTAGCTTTCTGTACATTCTTTCCTTGACATGTACACAAATTGGGGAAAAACATTAAATTTTATTGTAATCCTTCTTCATTTAGTATGGATTTCCATATTTTTACCAGTATGATAAATACATCCCTACTCAACACAATTAAATTAATTTCAAAGTGTGGGATTGGATTATGAAAACTATACTAAAATCTAATATAGAATTCTCAGCACGCTAATAAAAATAAATAAACCATTATAGTTAAGCTTACTGCAACCACTTTAAAGTTGTAGTTACATGCTTGTTAATATTGTGTGAAGCTCCTTTGTGAATTATTTTTTCATTGTTCATTCTAGTTTTATGATTTCTGGGCTTTTTCATCATTGATGGTTTTTGTCTGTTTTATATTTGAATGGGGATATAACTTTAGAATTATTTACAATTTTGAAGATGGGAAATAAAGGCTTCTATGTTGTCTACTGTAGAGTAATAGCAATTCTTGGAGAGAGATTTAAAGATAGCAGAAGTGTTAACATTTTTTCCCTTCAGGATTCTTCTGATTAAAGTTGGAGGCTTCCTTGGTCACTTATTTTAAACAACTAAAAAAAAGTTTGAGTTTTTGGATCCTTCTCTTTTATATTCAAAAGTCTAGTTATAATTTAAGGCTACTCTGTGTAATCTGCTAAAGTCCAGATGACCATCAAGATATTCTTAACACTTGGCTGCTGAGTTTTTTTTTCCAGCCTAGATATGGTAATCCTAATAGAAAGAGGACGGTACTATGCTTTTAGAATTTAATCTTTTCCACTTTCCACTACTAAACACAATGGGAGTTGAAAACATATTTTCAGAATTATCTGAAAACAGTGGGATGTACTGATACACAACTGCTATATAAATTCTACTGAAGTTATTAACAGAGAACTAGATATTAAACTTTCTAATTTAATTAATTTGGGAGATGGTGGGTTCTTTGGTTTTTTTATTTTCCTATCCAATTCAAAGAGATGCTCCAAATATATCTTTTTGTATTCATTTTTGGATGGAATTTCATTCTGATATTCACAAAAAATATTGCATGGCCATTTTTCTTGCCTGAGTTCTTGCAGTGGGCAAGGAAGAGCAAATGGTGATGCATGTGATGACATAATCACAAAAAGTGCTGCAACTTATCGCCTTGAATTAGGCATCCTGATACGAGCTCTTAATTATGACAGTTGCATCATGACATGTTCATGTATGCATTGTATGGTGGCGCAGTGGTCAGAATGCAGTATTGCAGGTTGACTCTGCCCACTGCCAGGAGTTTGATCCTGACCAGCTCCAGGTTGACTCAGCCTTCTATCCTCCCAAGGTCGGTAAAATGAGGACCCAGATTGTTGGAGGCAAGAGGCTGACTCTGTAAACCACTTAGAAAAGGCTGTAAAGCACAATGAAGCAATATATAAGTCTAAGTGCTATTGATAAAAGTGGCACTGTTTAAACCGGTATTTCTAAACTGGCTGAGGAATTCTGAGAGGTGAAGTCCTCACATCTTAAAGTTGCTGAAGTTGAGAAACAGTGGTCTAAACAGTAAATCGTAGCAGGATCAACATTAATTGTGCATCCAAATCCAGAGTGATTACAGGTTTCTTCAGTTGAACAAAGCTCTCTTTAATTTTTTCCTCCCAGCAAATGTTTGTATTCCAGCAAGTTGAAACAGAATTGTATTTCCTTGGAGAGGTTAAACGTCCATTAAAAAAAAATCTTTTTCTCTCTTTCTCTTATTTTCTCTTTCCAGATATATCCACTCAAAAGAAAAACCTTTTAAGTGTCAAGAATGTGGAAAAGGATTTTGCCAATCCAGGACTCTGGCTGTTCACAAGACACTACACACACAAGTAAAGGAACTCAGACCTTCCAAAATGAAATGCTAAAGACTTTAATCCCAACGAACTTCATCTCTCCACTTCACTCTGCATTTTAGATCAAATTCTTCACAGAGACAATGGGAAACACTCAACACAATTAATTTAATACTTAAAAAATACATCAAGAAAACCCACAACCCGACATACAGAAAAACACAGTCAGTCTTTCCAAAACCTGGGTAATTCCAAGTGTAAATCCTGCGTGACTTCACTAAACTTTACGTCAAAAGGTGGTGCTCATGTATTGGAGAGGAATTTTTGTCCTCAGTTCAAACACAAACAACAAATAGCTTTCTACCTCCCCAGTTGAGTTTATTCTTATGTGTGTGACTTGTTTAAAAGTGTCTCCTTTGTAAACTTTGGAAAATAAAATCTAGAAAGGTATTATCCTAACTAATTCCACATTTGGGGCACGGCTGAGATGGCAGGAAAAATCACTAATAAAACTGCTTGAAAAGAGGCAACATTTTGAAGGAGATTTGTGCTATAACAGGGATCCTGCCATCCTCTTCAGAAATTAACACTTCTATCTTTGGTAGACAGGTTGGTGTGTGTGTGTGTGTGTGTGTGTGAATCTCTTCTGCATGCTCTAGTGAGCATGCTATCATTTCTGTTTATTCGTGGTCTGGTGCCTTAGGAGGTAGTTTGTAATTTGAAAGAAAAATTGAAAGGAAAAACCAAGCAAACCAAAATCAAGCAACCAAGGAAAAAACAACCCGAGAGACAAAAGGGAAACTTGATGATAATAATAAATCAAAGTGACTGCTGTGCACAGCGTGGCCTTGGTGGTACTTTCAAGTAAGCGTGTGTCCAGATGAGGGTGAACTGAGTTTTGTAAAAGGGCGGGTGGGAAAGTTTGCTGACAAATCTCAACATGAGCATTTTATCCAGAATCATCTTTATTTTTTTTTCCTAAACGGTGTAAAAAAAAAAAGACAAGACATTCCAATATGTTTTTGGTTTAAAGTTATTGCTATTTGGCACTTTATGCTGATTCTTGATAATGGACATTTATCACTGGATTTATTATTATTTTTTAAGTATTAAAATAAATTGGTATTTTACAGGCAAATGTTCCTGAGTGACATTTAAATCTCTTGGTTAAAACTGTTTTTTGCAAGACTCTATGCTATCTTTCATGTTCTTATATCATTCCTTGATGATTTTATTTTTCAGAAATGGAATGAATTAATAACCAATGAGTTATAAAATATAACAATATTTTAAGTAATGTTGTTTAACAATTGATTTATTAATTATCACTGCTGTCCTATGTATTTACTGAGAAGTATAAATTTCACTGACTTCAGCAAGGCTGGAACTGATATTTTGGAGCCTGAGTCCATAATTCTAGATATAAACTGGAATTTTTAAACTGGATGCAAGAAATTGAATAGCCATTCATAGGATTGTGCTGAAAGGAACATGATGGGATTTATTAAAACACTCAGTGAGGTTTTTCTGAATTTGTTTTCTAGGAAAAAAAATACTTCCAGTGTTAAATAAAGTAGGAATAAGTTTAGGTAAGCTTGTTTTACTATAAGAAGTTATTAAAATTCTACAATATCTGTGTACAGGTAATCCTCAATGTCTGATCACAATTGAGCCCAAAAATATCTGTTAAGTGAGACAGTTAAGAGATTTTACTACCATTCTTGGCACTATTATTAAGTGTACTACTGCAATGGTTAAGTTAGTAACCCGGTTAAGTGAATCTGGCTTCCCCATTGACTTTGCTTGTCAGAAGGTCGCAAACAATCACATGCCCTCAAGGCACTGCAACTGTCATAAATATGAACCAGTTGCCAAGCATTCAAATTTTGATCATGTGACCACAGGGATGCTACAACAGTCATAAGTGTGAAAAACAGTCATAAGTCACTACTTTAAGTGCTGTTGTAACTTTGAATGGTCACTTAGCAAAACTCAGGAGTTGTTATCTATCATCTATCTATCAATCTTCATCATCTGTCATCTATCTAATCTATCAATCTAATCTATCAATCTATCATCTATGGCTCAATTAGAAAATGGTGACTTGGAGTATTCAAGTCAATTCTTCTATTTTTCTTCTAAGGATTGACCAGGAGTCTTCTTTTGATGTTATTTCTTGGGGAAAACTATCTTTTAATGCTTCATGGAATCACACATCTACATGTGAAGTTACAGGCACAGGTCCAACAAAAACAACACAAAAATAAATAATGTTGAATTCTTCAGGCTGCAAGTGAAATCAAATAGGAAAAGTGAAAGGTTAAAAAAATGGACCAGATGTTAAAATGCGAACACCTGCGCTTTGGAAGAAGAAGTTGAGATTATCAAACAGAATGAACAGCAATAGCACTCAAGACTTATATACTACTCCATAGTGTTTAACAGCAGTGTCTGAGCAGTTTACAATGTCAGCATGTTTCCCCCAACAATCTGGGTCCTAATTTTACTGACCTCAGAAGGATGGAGAGCTGAGTCAACCTCGAGCCAGTCAGGATTGAACTTGAGGCTGTGGCTAGAGTTTGACTGCAGTACTGCATTTTAACCACTGCACCACCACAGCTCCTAGTGAGATAGATCTCATTAAAATACTGTATAAACAGATTTCATCCAGCAGGTGAATAATAAAACAGTTAAGTGTTACTTCTTTTAAAAAAATTAAAACATATGTTGCAGTAACATGTTACAGTAACATGAAAGGAGGGAAATCTCTCCAGAAAGTCTTATATATTTTCTTTTATCATATTCTCATCAGAGGATGGGAATCATCATGTAGCAAATCCTATCAGTTTCTTTTTATCGTATTCTCAGTGAATCTTAAGGCAATTTTCCAGTCTTAAATATACATTATTTGGGAATATAATCCAGTTTTATTTCAGGGCATTTAATTAGTAATTTATTTACGCATTTATAATTTTTTTTAAATGAACTAATTGATAAAAAAGTCAATTGCCACCAAACTGGACACTGTTAGCTAACAGTTGGAGGATACATAATATTCCCACTCCCCAAATTAAGCATTCTGGCTGTATACTTTGTATACAACACTGATATATGAAAAAGGTATTTCAGATAAGGTATTTGTCATGCCATCACTCTCTTTAAAGGAATTGTACAGGATGACCAGTTACTTTGTTCTAGATCTATTTGTTTTTCCATCAGGCCTTCCATCTTTCACCCAAAACATTGAGGAAGGAAGAGAGAAAAACTGCATATTGTCTTTTGAATAGCAACACCACATACCTTGTCTCGAAAAGCACCAGTGAACTCAGTAGGTCCACAAGCAGGAATTGCAGGACGTATCCATTCAAAAAACATAATTTTCAGGTTATTAGACTTATGGAAGGAGGGACAATCAAAGCATTTCCTACACGGGCTGATTTGAAAATAAAATTCAGTAACTGTTCTCACAATACATTTAACTGGTTAAGGGATAGTTAATGTGTCTTGGGAACACCAAGAACATACAAATTGATCCAATCACCTAGCTCTGGTGGATTAAATTTGCCTTAAACAGACCTGTGATGCACAGGGTTAAACTCATCCCACCTAGTCAATTGTGCTGTCGACAAACTAAAATAAGTCAAATGACCCATTTTGCTCATATAGTCCCACAAGGAAAAGAGGTGGAGAGGAAGAATGGGTAAAAAAGTCTTATCAGCTATAGAACTTTATTGGCAAGATGCTTGTGATGATGATGATGATGATTAAAACTGTTGCCAGTTCAGAACACATAATTGGTCCCAAATGTAATTGTGTTGACTATCCAGGGCTGCCTGACCAATAAGGAAGGTGACTAGTGACGTCATGAAGATTTGCTGATCATCTAGCGTGACAACTCAGAATACACCAGGCACTTATAGAGAAAAGGAGAATTGTGACTTTTTGACCCAGTTAGTTTGATTATGAGCTGCCAGGCTACAAATAAGTCAATTTTACAGTACTATGTTTTACTGGGTTTGTGATAACTAAGGGGTATTGTGTTTAATTAACTTTAATTCTCGAGTGCATACCTATGATTACAATTTCAAGTACTTGGCTATTTATGTCAAAACATTCAGTGGGATAAGGTTGGTATCTTGCAGAATTGAGATGAAGTTTATAATATTTAAATCCTATCTTTTTCTAAGGAACTTACTGTCAAAGCAGATATTAAATTCCTAATTCCAGGTTTATTTTTAGCTTCTGGTAAACATATATGAATTATCATATCATTGCTACATCTTCTATTTTTAGGTCTAACTTCATGTAATCTGTAGAAGAACAGCAATTTTAGTTCTTTGGAAAGCTGTGAAGAGTGGGAGAGAAAGGATTTATTTTTGATTAAAATAAAGTTTCCCTGAACCCTAGCGTTTTTGTTAACTTTCACCTGAACAGCTGGACTTCTAAAAAGTTGCTGTGAAAAACATCTTGTTTCAGAATAATGAATACAATATTTACAAGGAGATTGACATTGTTCCTCCCACCACCATTATTACAAAATATGCAGGAAAAAGTCATTTTGGTATATATAGTAATCATTATAATTGCTACATGGAAGTCAAGCTATATCTGCAAAAACAACATACATTTCTATCTCTAAGAAGCCATTTTTACAAGAGACCAAAAAAGATTCAGTGCCTACTTTCTTTCTGGATTAACTTGTTCACTTTTTTTAGCATTTCTCCCTTTCTCCTTGCCAGCTAAAAAGGTAATAAAAGACCAAGAGGGCAATGGAGGAGGTAAAATCCATATGTTGTTATATGCTATACAGAGTCTCTATTATGATCTTACCACACCAATGTATCCACTGCTATTCCCTTGTGCCTACTAGGATCTTGACTCTGCAACATGACAGTTCCCCTTTTCATGTTTTTAACTAAAAGTAAATGAAAAGGTGAAATTTAGCTTTGCTGAAATGCTAATTGCCCAGTATGTGTATCTATTTGCCTTCTAATAGGCATTTTGTGACTGGCTTCCTACCTAGGCAAAATCAGTGTTTTTCCAACTTTGGCAACTTTTAACATGTGTGGACTTCCCAGAATTGCCCAGCCGACACTAGAAGTCTAAGTCCAATGTCTTAAAATTGCCAAGTTTAAAAAACACTGCACTAGATGAACGATCATGGCAACACTTTTTGAAAGCATTCACCACACGTTTTCAAAATTCAAGATTTCTTTGGCTAAAATAGCTATAGAGATTAGAAACAAGGAACTGGTTTACCTATACCTATTATCTTGTAAGCAATTGACAAAAATAAATAAATAAATAAATAAATAAATAAATAAATAAATAAAAACTGGTTGTGATAGGAATATTAAGATTGTTGTTGAAGTGGGAAAGAACTTTATTTCCCGTGCTCATATCTATAAAAGATTAAACCAGCTGAAAGAAACAGAAAGAAAGGTTTCCATAATTCTCTACTAAAAATTCCAAATTTGGTATATCAAACTACTATTAGCTCTACACTTATTTATCAGATTTATATTTTGCCATAATCAAAAACACACTCAGTGGTACATATTTTTTGACTCTTACTAACCTGATACATGATGACAAAATCAATTACTTAAGTATCCTTTTAAAAGAATCAACTATACTTTTATTATGATAAAATATAACAATAAGCAAACCAAGTTATGTATTAGGAACGAAACCGAGGCTATGTTTAGATTAGTAAAAGGTGCCTCTTAAACATAAACTGCTTTCAATTTTCCCTAATATTATTTTTCTCAAACTAAAAAAATTCCTCAACATTTCTGGAGATTTTATTTCTCAAAGTTAATTTCCTTGAACATAGAACGTTACTTAAGAATTTCAACCTATTTTCAACCTATGACCACAACTGAGCCGCAAATTTTTGTTGCTAAGTGAAACATTTGTTAAGTGAGTTTTGCCCCATTTTATGATCTTTCTTGCCACTGTTGTTAAGTGAATCAATGCGGTTGTTATGCTAGTAACCCAAATGTTAAGTGAATTGGGTTTTCCCATTGATTTGTCAGAATGTTGCAAAAGGCGATGACATGACCCAGGGACACTTCAACTGCCATAAATATAGGGCTCAAATATAGTCTTAAGTCAAGGACTACCTGTAGCACCTTTTTCCTGGTGAGGAGGTTCTTAGGTTGCTGCCTGCATCTCCTTGTATTCCCGAACCAATCCCATTGATTTCAGCAAACCCTGACTCTTTTAACGCCAGCCTTTGCACTGGACTAACATTTTATCTGTGCGTCTTTTCTCAAGCAAATTGTTGTGCTGTGCAGCTCCAGGGTACTCCAGCTGACCGCAGAACCAAAACACTTTTAAAAAAACGACTCAACCTTTCTTCCTTGATTAAAATTAATTCAATAAAGGACACTCCTTTACAGGAGAGTGGCGCCCAGAAAGAGATGCAGAAAAAGGTTGCCAGGTGAAGAATAACAGAGTTGGAAGGGACTATGGAGGTCTTCTAGTCCAACCTCCTGCTCAGGCAGGAAACCCTATAGCTTTTCAGACAAATGATTGTCCAATCTCTTCTTAAAAACCTCCAGTGTTGGAGCATTCACAACTTCTGGAGGCAAGTTGTTC
The DNA here is from genome assembly GCA_032468175.1 of Toxicocalamus goodenoughensis. NCBI lineage: Eukaryota > Metazoa > Chordata > Lepidosauria > Squamata > Elapidae > Toxicocalamus > Toxicocalamus goodenoughensis. The sequence goes on from JANHFN010008315.1 coordinate 21,172, forward strand.
CACTGATTCTAACTGTCAGGAAATTTCTACTTAGTCCTAGGTTGCTTCTCTCCTTGATTGGTTTCCATCCACTGTTTCTTGCCCTGCCTCCAGGTACTTTGAAGAATAGGTTGACCCCTCTTCATAGGTTTGCTGTTCTGGTGAAAATATATCTCATGCCACATTTAATAATAAGTGTACATTAAATAAAAATGCAAAATAAGAACACCACATTGGTGCTGGTCCATGATCCTAATAAAAAAAATGATGAAGATTGAAGATGACACCATGCAGGTATGCTTACAACTAGACACTTTCATTTAAAGCTAAAAAAATGTGATGCTTTCCTTGAATCCCACATTGGCAATTCTGTCCTGCTATTTACTCCTGATTGCAACAACTATCAAAGTTTTTACAGATGATACTTCTGACCCTATTTCATAATACCAAGCTTGACCCACAGCAATAGTTCTGATAAGGTATTCTATACATATCTTTTGAACCAGAAAAGTCATGAGTGTACCAATTGTTAACCTAACACAACCACAGAAATAAACTTCCTTTATTCTTTCTCAATTGATTTTACAGTAGTACACATAAGCTCTTCCTTTACTTCAAATCTCCCTTTAAAATGTTGTATTGGTTTCAGATATACCATGCAGGTATCTGTGTTGGGGTTGAAGTCACCAGGACTCCAAGTATAGAAAGAGTCAAAAGCAGCTAAAAAAGATTTCACCGTAAAACATAATACACAGACACACACACCACGTCATTATAGTTGTGCTTTTAAACTTGTAGCAACGTTTT
>JANHFN010008315.1:34644-45141 GCA_032468175.1 Toxicocalamus goodenoughensis
CCGGTTCTCCAAACTGCTTAGAATGTTAACAACTGGTTCTAGCGAATAGGTGCGAACTGGTAGAATCCCACCCCTGGTCCCAGGACTATGTGATCCCCTTTTGCGATCTTCTTGGAAGCAAAGCCAATGTGGAAGCCAGATTCACTTAACAGCCATGTTACTAACTTAACAACTGCACTGATTCACTTAACAACTGTGTCCAGAAAGGTCATAAAATGGGGCAAAATTAACTTAACAACTATTTCGCTAAGGAACATCAATTTTGGGTTTAATAATTGTGGTTGTAATTTGAAGGTTACCTGTACCAGCTTCACTCCTCTAATTCCTTTGTGTCATGAGTGAGCACCTGCAAGCTGTTCCTTTTGAAAGCAGTAATAATCCTCCAAGGGGTTGGAAACCATCATAATCAAGGCTTCTGATCCATGGAGGATTGTATTTGTATTACAGCTTCTACAGACCCGCACTATATTGCTGACTTCAACTTCTACTGTCTCAATAGTATAGTAGTAGTATACTCATGGAAAGGAGTACTGAGAATTGTACTTCTGTAACATATGTAAATTCAAAAGTTGCCTACTCTCAATGGAGATTTTCTTCATCGAAAAGTGGAGGAGGAGAAATAATTGAATTCTTCTTTCATGCTTCCTATATTATAATGCTTTCAAAGTCATATATGAGCATCAGCTAGTCAAATGATCTTGTTTTGGCCCAGAGGCAAAAATCTATAAATATTTTTTAGGAGATGCGCCTGTAAAAGTGAAGGAATGTTCCCTACTCATGTGCTACGAAAAGTGAGGCTCAATATGCCAAACTGAAAGAAATATTAGGTCCTAACAAGCCAGTCGAGCTTCAGTGGAAGGCCAAATTCTGTCCCATATAACTGCTAATTTGATTTTTGAGAACTTTCCACTTTCAGATTTAGTTGCCAGATAAATTTGTCTGCCGAGTTTTTAAAATACACACTCTTGGAAGAGTTCACACTGTCTCCTCTTCAATCATGCCTATCTGATGGCTCAGGGAAAGAAATGTAGTTCCAAATGAAAGTAAGTAAGTAAGAAAGAAAAGACTCATGCTACAGATACTTAGACCTCTGATGAACAATAGGCAACAGGTTGGGGTTTTTTTTCCCCACATGTGTAAATTCTTGAGTAACTGTCTTGAGTTATCAAAATGGATAATGTATCCAGTGATGCAAGTGGCTAGATATGCACAATAGTACTTTAAAATCCCTGCAGTCAAAATGGAAGTCCTCATAGTTCATGCTGAAAAGACAATCTAGGCTGGTGTTATGTTTCGCCAGTAAACAATCAGGTATTTCTTAAATATTTATAGTACAAGCAGGATATGATAGTGCTAGCATCCTTCTGCTTTTGATATATTGGAAGTCCTATAGCACCAGCATACTACAGTATACTTGAGCTCTTATAAGAGACAGAGAAAGAAGATTATATAAAAATGTGACTTAAGTGTTAGGTTCACCCCCCCAAAAAAACTAATGCAGTGGTGGGCCACATAACCTTAGATATACTTACTTAGAAGTAAACCTTCTGATATAGTGGTGACAGGGGTTATTCCCAGATGAGTGCCTAGAAAATTGCAGTTCTTAACCACACCACACTCTGGAGATGGTTGAGGGAAAGAGTTCTGGAGAAATTTAATCTCACTTGTTGTTGTTTTTTAAATCACCCTTTCTTCCAATGTCTTAGTTCTTGCACCCATTTAGAAGGTTTGGGAGGGGAAAGAATACTGCCGATTTTTGACGTTCTTAGAATATGGATGCATTTACTGCAGAAGCAAGAAAAAAGTAAACTAAAGACATAAAGGTAAAAAACATAAAGATTTCCTCTATCCAATCATATCTGACTCTTGGGGGTGGTGCTTATCTCTGTTTCTTAGCTGAGGGAGCCAGTGTTGTCTGAAGACATTTCTGTGGTTGTGGCCAGCGTGACTATATACCAAAGGCACATGAAATGCTGTTACCTTCCTACCGAAGTGGTACCTATTTATCTATTTGCATTTGCATGCTTTCCAACTGCTAGGTGGGCAGAAGCTGGGGAATAGCTTTCCAGCTGACAAGCTCAGAGTCTTTAACCACTGAGGCAGTGCTAATTGGTAAGTGGCCTATAGCCACATCCTGAAAACAATTTCTTCCCCACAACCAAAACGGTTTGCTTAAAATGCTTAGAGATAACTGTGTTTTCCTTAGTGTTGGCTGCTTGGAACAAAATCTAACTACTGTCCCCACTCCTAGGTCGCTTAAAGCAGGGTCCCCCCCCCCATTTAATTACAAAAATGCTTACATAGATGCTAGCCTTCCCTCACTTTCTGCATCTACCTGAAGAATGTTTTGTCTTATCTGAAGGGCTGATTGAAATCAGGCCAAGGCTTAAGGCTTTTCTTCAAAGCACCTGAAGGCAGGATATTAATTAATAAATGGAAACTTATCAAAGAGAACTCCAACCTAGAACTATCCTAGAAATTTCCTGACATCTCCTGGCAATTAATCAGTGGAATGGCTTGCCTCGTGGATGTGCTCTATCACTGGAGGTTTTCAAGAAGAGATTGTTAAGTAAAGACAATCGTTTGTCTGGAATGGTATAGAGTCTTCCATTTGAGCAATGGTTGGGCTAGAAAAACTCCATTCTGCTATTCTGTTAAGGAAAGACCCACTTTGCATATCCAGAGAACAGATTTACCCTGACTGTTTCACCCAGCTGGGCTGCCTGCAAGCGTTAAGAAGCCCAGAGGAGCAGAGGGCATGGGTGATGTGAGGAGACCAGACAAGGCCTCTTCTGCTTCCTGTCTAGGGCCTCCTTGCAGGCATTCCTGTCTGTCCCACTGGAAGGCTAGCTCAGAAGAGAGTTCTGCTTCTGTCTCAAAGCTGAGACTCCAAAAGTACTTAGCCTATACATCCTTCAAGATAATTTGTCCTAGTTGATCTATCAATTTGGCCAGACATCATGAAGAGGATGATTCTGACTAGGGTCATTTGTTGACCTCTTCATGAGCCCAGGCAATGGTCCAGGCAGAAGAGGCCCAGGCAAAGGAATAGCTCTGCCTTCTGCCTGAATGCGGATGACATCTGGGGCAGAACACATGCGGCTTTGGTCCAGCATTTGGGGAATGTTGACTTCCAGCTGTTTACTCTCCTCCATAGATTAATAATGTGGTTATGAAATGCTGTTGAAGTGGAAATGAGGGGAGGGGGAGGAACTGGGAGACATAGTGAAAAGTTTGAGGAGTGTTCATTCAAAGATGGAAAGCAAGCATTTACAGTGAGTGGTTGTGAACATTCTTCCATATGAGATATGCATATACAACTGGGAACCATTGATTCTCATGTCTGACAAATAGAAAAAGCAGTCACTGTTATCTACAGTTACTGAAGTTAATACATTTTTCACCAAAAGTGCATTGAGGTAACAAATGTCTTCTCAAACGTATGCTTGCAAATTAATGTGGGAAGGGTAGTACAGTAACTGAGAGTTCGAATCTAAAACCTCTGAGCCGAGCTAGAAAAAAAAACCTAACTGAAAACTGGGCGAGCCAAATGACTAAGGCTGTGTGGAGGACAGCCAGCCAGCATCCTTTCAGCAACTTCTACTTCTTTTCTCCACTTGCCTCTTATCCATTTTCTCTAAGAAGGATTACTTCCCGATTAGTTCCCTATCTACAGCTTTTGCACAATGCAGCTTTAAGCTGCTGACTCTTGGGCTTAAACCTTTTTGGAAATGAAGCTCGCCTGAGAAACCACTCCCCAGATTTCAACCCCTTTGTCTATTTTGGCCATCCTGAAAGCCCAGTGTTCTGTCCAGATGGTGTTCATCATGGCTTTTGATTGGTAGATTTTCCTTCTTACGTCCTCCACCTATCCTTGCCAGGAAAGCAAGTGTCAATGGGCAGGTTTGGGAGGACACCTGTTTTCCACTGACAGGTTACACATCCCCTTTCCTTGTCTCCCCTCTGAACTTGGTACTTTCCTATCTGGTATGTCTGATGATGTAGTGGCTAAAAACAGAAGAAAACAATGTTTTTCCAGTGTCTTGGACTGTGAGGACAAACTGGAAGAAATATTTCCACCTAGTTTTTAAAGGGAAGAAAGATCCACTTTTCACTCTCATCAGTGCACTTGTAAAAAAAAAAGAAGAAGAAAAGGAAAGGAAAAGAGAGAAAAAAGAAAAAAAGAAAAGAAAGCACCTAATTTACCACCCACCCACCCCTCATTTGAATTGGCAGGAGAAACTGGCAGAACTTTTGTTAATTGCACTTGATTGACAAGAAAAAGACATGAGGCTCAACGTTTTTTTCAGTTTTTAAGGAATGTCACTGGAATCAAGGCTCTTGTCACATGCTGTTGCAGGTAAAATGGATGGGAATAGGGGAAGGGGAATGTGGCCACAGGCAAATGTGCACCCCATTCTACATGCTTTTATTGGAATGAAGGTGGGTAAAATCAGCTTTGCAGGATTTAACCTCCCGCCCCCACTCCTAAGTCAAAAGCTCTTGTCCGAAAAGAAGGGGCTTGGAACGGAGCAGTGAGGAACATTCCCTCTCAAGAATGGACTAGGGCAGGGGTGTCAAACTCAATTTCACTGAGGGCCACCTCAGGGTCGTGCTTGACCTTGGAGGCCAGGGTGGTTGTGGCCAGGGTGGTCATGGCCAGCTTGACATCACTCGTGTTGGGGGGGGGGTTGTGGTGACCCAAGTGCTCTGCCAGAGAAAACAGGATTCTGAGCTTTGTTTTGGGCTGGGATGGCCTCCTGCAACCCTCTGCCAGCAAAAATGGAGCCTGGGAGGGCCACGTTTTGCCTCACTGGCAAAAGCATCGTGGGCCGGTCCATTGTTATTTCCAGGGCTCCCCCACAGGCTGGATCTAAGTACCCAATGAGCCAGATCTGGCCCCTGGGCCTTGAGTTTGACACCCCTGGACTAGGGGATAAATTTCTGGATTTTTAAAAAATCTTTGAAATCCTTGGTCAGATCTAGCCCATTTTCAGATGCAAACTTCCAAATTTGGTGCATTTCTCCACTTCAACTCCAAATTTGGTCCAGTTCTTTTCAGCTTCCAGAGGGTTAATCCAGCTGATGGACTGAGAGACATGTAAGGCCTCCATCCCTGACATTCCATTGCGTTGGAAAAGGACGCTTTGCATTAACAACAGGTATTCTAATAGCAATAGCACGTAGACTTATATACCACTTCACAGTGCTTTACAGCCCTCTCTAAGTTGTTTAGTCAGTATATTGCCCCCAACACTCTGGGTTCTCATTTTACCCACCTTGGAAGGATGGAAGGCTGAGTCAACCTTGAACCTGGTGGGATTTGAACTGCCAAATTGTAGGCAGCTGACTGCAGCAGTAGCTTGCAATACTGCTCTCTAACCACTGAGCCACAGAGGCTCCCAATGCAGTGGCTTCCAACTTTTTGAGTGCCAAGGACAGGTTCTGTGGAGAGAGGTTTTTCTGCGGACTGGAAGGGGTGTGATTTTGCATGAGGCCTGCATCTCACATGTGCACGGATAGGGCTTCGCTCATTTGCATGGCCCAGTTTCTGGCTTGCCGTGAACCTCTGTTGGTCTGCAATCCGGGGTTGGGGACCCTCGTTCTAATCAATACAAATACAGTAGGCAGCAGTAGAACTGGTTGCTGTATTTGCATACTTTCTAGAGTTTATCCTTTTCATTTTTGTTTGACCCTTTCTCAAACAAAAATGATTGGTAACCAACAGCCCACCTCAGTGTGGCTGGATTAAAACTCTCATCATTTACTATCAGCTATGCTGGTTAAGGCATAAGGGATTTGAAGTTCCAAAAACATCTGGAGCGAAACACATTGCCCATCCCTGCCATTTCAAACATCCAGTTCTGAAAACATTTCCATCTGGACATTCATGCCCATATGTTTATACGATTGCAACTTCCTTACAAATCTCCTCTGTTAAATCCTTATAAACAATTCAAACAGAATGGATAATTTGGGTTTATTGCATAAATTCTACCCCCCAAAAAAAACCAATCAAGAAAACATACCCAATTTTCTACAAATATACATTCTTTTTGTCCTTCGAAATGAATTTTACTGTACCATAAGATGAAAATTTCATATTCAATTTACCTATTCCGCTGTAAAAGATATTGTTTCCATACAATATTTTTTGGGACAATCAACATAACTATTCTATTAGTTCTTTGGTTTTGTTTTGGACTGAAATCTATTTTCATGGAATCCAGAAGGAACATTTTATCTTGACTGTGAAGATAATGTGAAGAGATAATAATAAATTCTGGCTAAAAGACAACTCTAGTAATGATTGTGTGGTTAGCATTCTAGAGGAATTTCATATAAAATTTCTAAAAAGAATCTTCAGTAATAGTGTCAGAAATAAGTTTAACTAAATGGCCATTTCAGTCTGTTTTCTTTGTTTCCTCAGAACATACCAGGATTTTTCCCAGGGCAAGTTTTAAAGAAAACGATCATCTGCAAGAGGAAGAAAAAGGAATAATTCATTTTTCACCTGGCTAGTTGCATTTTAGAAATGGCAGATATATTACTTGATAACTCATCGTGGATTTACTCAACTTGGAGGAGCGTAGAGCTGAACATGTCTTATTTGCCAGTATTGAAACATGTTGTGGATGAAGTGATGTCATGGCTAAGTTGTTCCACATCTGTATGCACAACATTCTGCCTGCCACAGGCTTCTACTCTCTGCTTCCAGAAGAAAGAAGACAGAAGAGAGGCACACTTTTCTAGGGGAAATGTCTTCCTTACTTCTAGTATATTAATAGTAAAAGGACTGTGCATGCTTTCTGATTAAGGGGGGGAAATGGAATTTTGGAACAGCAGGAGGTACCAATTAAGCAATTGCTTATAGGTCATCCATCAAAGCAGTTGTGTCTTTTTTTCAGGATTGCACAGCTACTGTTGCACCAATTCAGGAAAAGACTTATTTCATTTCGAGCTGTAGAAAGTTGCAGCATTTGTGCCCTACCTGCTCTTTTGGCCTTGATTCTAAATGCTGCACCACCCTCAATGTGAAGGCTCCACATGAATAAATGTAATGATTTGCTCAAATATAGCTGTGTGGCAATATATTCATAATGCTAATTATGATCTTACATATAAGAGATTTGCACCCATTCCTCTGCTCCAGGTATAAAGGGAAACCAAGCTCAGTATTTTGCAAGGCCCAGATCCTTTGTAGAGCTAATTAATTCAATTTTTCATTCTCTCTTCTAAGATCAAAAGCAGGGATGTCTGGTAATGTGCTATTTTTAAACGACTCTATTTATAAAGTGAAAGGGGTTTCAACTACGAAGTTAACATACAGTTAACACAATAACAGAGTTGGAAGGGATCTTGGAGGTCTTCTAGTCCAACCCACTTCTCAAGCAGAAGATCCTTATAACCATAGCAGACACCATCTTGATTTCCCCCCTCCTGGTGTATATCTTGCAGCTTGCAGTTATTGAGTTGACACTTTCAAGAATTATGCACTATACTTCAGGAGTTTTATTTATGGCGAGAGAAGCATAGTTTTGTTGGTAAACAAAACTAACACTTATGATAGTTTGTCAAGTTGGGCATTGTTCTTCATGTGATAGTATGCAAGGAGCAGATGTTATGAACTTTGAGCAGCAACTGTAACAATCCCACCTCCCTTTTTAAATCAAGTGGGATTTTGGAAGCAAAGCCAATTGAGAATTCAATAATCAACGAGCTATCATGAACAGAATCACCATTAGGATTTTGATAGTTCATTCATATGTGGTAAAACCTAGTGTGCTCAGATCCCAATGAATAACCTGCAGGTAACCTGAATACCCTTAGGTCAAACCTCTGTAAGGTCTATGTGCCTAATTTTTCTTGAGGCTTCCTTGCTGTAATTGGTGGCATAGTAAGCCTAGTCTTCCAATTTCTACTCATAATAGTTGGGAATTTTAATTTCAGTTTGTTTTGAAGCAACAATTTCAATAGTTTCAATTTCAAAATATTCTAAAACCACCCATTCAATTAGTCGTCACCATTTGAAAAAGGACGAGTTAAACATTCATTTTGAGAACTAACAGAAAAGTCTTTTAAGACAATTTATAGTTTTCTTTCTGAATTTGCGTTCTTTTGATGAGCAACTGAAAACCTGAAGTAGAAGCTCAGTGACTGTTTGGAAGATGGAACAAATGAACAGGGTAGAATAGTCTTGGGTTATTCAAATTATACCTTCTCTAGGCCTTGCGATAAACAATTTATGGAGCTGGAAAAATTGAAAAATGATCTAAGTGTGGATCATTTTCAATTGCCAAGTAGTTAAGCCAATCAGCTTGAATATTCTGACAAGGCAGATATATTTGGGAAGGTGGGGGAGGAGGATATATGTTTGAGTAAGTGCACAACATTAGTTTGGGTGAGACTAATTCTAAAGCAAAACATTCTATGCAATATTCCTCTAGCTAGTAATAAGAATAGCAGAAGTCTACAACGTAAGGCAGATTTGTCTCTCGACACATTGCTGCCTGTACAGTCTAATGCTGTGGACATATATTGCCCATCATGCTCTAGGATTCCTCTTTCTACAGTCTGTTCACACTTCAGTCTCTTCTGACTATTTTCAGCCTGCTTTCAAAAAAAAACTCTGGGTTGTAGCATTTTTTCTATTTTCTAAAGATGTGCCTTTTGAGAAATTAAGCAATTTGAACAATTAAAACATTTGGGGACAAAGAGCCTGACAGGTGCCAGAGGAGGCATTTGTCTGCATATTAGTGCCTGCAGATATCATAGTGGAGATCCAGATCATATCCAGAACATCAGCCCTGTGCTAGTTCAAATGCATTTACTAGATTGCCTAAACATATCTGTAAACTGGTATTGGCATTACTATCACTGAAGTTAAAAAAATGTATTGTGCTATTATGAGAAGTTATCATTATAAAACTGTTGACTGTGTGTGTGAGCTGCTTGAAATACTTAAAAGTGTGCTAGATTTCTATATTGCAATTACTTTTAATAAAAGAGGCAAGCCTTGATTGCTCACACTATTGGGAAAACATGAGGAAGACTGATATCCAAAAGCCTGACAAAACAACTTTAGCATGCAGCTAGAATGCAGAAGTTTAGCTTTGAGTAATGAGTTCAAAAATGTAAGAAGTCTGTTTCCTTCATTGCAAATTAAAATATCCCAACTTTCCACTCCAACTTCACAGTTTAGTTTGAATTATGTGCCTTTTTAAAATTTAATCCAAGAAAAGGGAGAGAGAGAGAGAGAGAGAGAGAGAGAGAGAGAGAGAGAGAGAGAAGAAAGCAAAAGAGAACAAAACAAGGCAAAACCAAAGGAAACTCTATTTGGATGCAATTATTCCTAAAACATTTAATAGAACAAATAAAATTCCAAGTCAGTCAGAAACATCTAGCACATTGATCCAAGAATACATTTTGGAAATTGGATAGAGATTAAAAAGCTAACTCCGCAACTAAAAATGTTATCATATGCCTCCCATATGCTCTTGTGTTTTAAACACTTTTTACTGCAATACCAAATAATCTTCCCAAAGTACTACAAAATGGCTTTGAAGAATTTTATTTTCTTGGGCACCAAAGAAAATTGACATACTTAACACGCATAGGAAATATGCTTTGAAAAGGATGCAATTTGGTAAACTAGCTGGAATATCGGTGCTTTGCGACGAAACTTTGTGATTGGGCTATGCAGGAGAAATTCAGTTCACAATATGTTGGCTCAGTGGTAGTCAGTGCAACATAAGAGAATATTGCTCTGGCCGCCTTGAGTCCAGAAGCAGTTCCATAGGTGGAAGGCGTAGACATTTTGGTAAGGTACCAATGTTTAGTAGTGTAAGGAGCCCCAGACCACTTCTGAGTGAAAAGAGTAGAACATCTGCCAGTTTGAACTGAGGTAACAGAATGTGAGGCAACTGGCAGTTGGAACAGAGTTCTTTTCAGATGGGGAGGGGGAGTAGAACTCCTTAGCAGCAGAGGGTGTTAATTACTGTATAAGAAATACTAATGATCTGATGGTCATTAAAAAAAAAATCCTTTCTTAGCAAGCATCTAGAAGCCAAGAGGAACATACGTGTCACATTTCAAGTTTGTAAGCTTTACGGTTCTGGAGATTTCATGATGAGTGAGTGGTACTTGGCTTTTACATATATATATATAGATGACAATAATTAACCCCTTTTTATGGAGAACAAATTAGCATAAAATTCATCTCTCTGCTATCATGGAATAATATTGAAAACTATCTTCTGTCATTTCATATGTTACATCACTAGAAAGTAGAAGCAAATCAAAAGATCAAGTGCTAACACTGATTGGGCATCCATGAAGGCCTTGGAAAATATATTCTAATACTATAATGATGTGTCTATTCATGTAAAGAGCAGAACTGTGCAAGCCATAGTATTCCCTCTTGTCAGCTGGAGCAACAATAAAATCCACTCCACAGGTTCGATGGTCCAAAAGATAACAACTTTATTAAACGCGATT